>JAMJFZ010001038.1:10342500-10472500 GCA_026225945.1 Cricetomys ansorgei
TTCCGTGGAAACAGACCCCTACCTTGCAGCTCTCAGTGTTATCAGCTTGAAATGCCCTTCAACACTATACCCGGAACCCTTCTCTCCTTTCAATCCACATCCTACAGGTCGGCTTCGCTCTGAACCATTTCTCTGCTCACTCATCTGCTCCAAATAGAACTGACCTTTGCCCTTGTTTGTGCCCTTGCTGCTTCTAATGTGAAGTACCTGCAAAGGACTTTTGTTATAGTAATCTGGTTCCTGAAACCCAGTGCCTGCCTATCAGATCCCTTTTTCCTCAGTCCTGTTTTGGGGCCCTGTGGGTACAAAGGCAAGTATTTACCAAGGAGTCACATTCCCAACTCTTGCCCATCATATTCTTCAATAGACACGATACATATTAGTAATCTGTCATAGGTAGGTGCTACAGCTAAATGCTGGAAGAGCAGACAGAATAAGTCTTATCCTCTCTTTTTCTATACAGGCACAAGGAAGAGTGTTTTGGTCCCAAAGTCACACGCCCTCCCATTCCTTTTATATCACAAGCACCAGAGTGGGATTTCCCTGCAACTATCATGAGGTCTGTTTAAAGACTCCCCTTCTCAAGTTCTGTGCTCGCTTATATTTTTAAATTGAAAATTGTACCTTACATACAACCTCTTTTTTTAAGTGCAGCCCTAAAGTTAGATACATTTCAGGTCCAACAAAACCTGCTTCCACCCTGGCCCCAGGCCTGCAGGAGTCATTTATCTGCGGCCACAGACTATAAACAGAGCTGAGGGAAAAGTCAACAGTGGCCTGGGTGGGTGGCAGAGAGGTGGTACCTGCTTCCTCCTGGGTGGGGAGCTCAGTGCTGAGTGGAGCAGGTCAGCATCCACCTCCTCCCAGAGCACCTACACTGAAACACCAGAAGTCTCCAGCTTCCCGTGACAGCTTGCGACCCCTAACAGAGAGTGAATTAGGGGAAGAAAAAGAGAATTAGAACAAAAGCCGTGGCTCTATACCATCACTAGAAAATGCATCACCCTGGCTCACGCGGGTTCATGACTATGCAATAACACTGTTGAGATTTCAGGGGGAAACACAATACCAGAGGCCAGCAAGAGGGGAACAGGGAAAATGGAAGCAAAATCAAAAGTGAGGTTACATGCGGCCTCCTAGACCTGAACAAAGGAATTGGGGTTTCCCTGCCCCACCCGACCTTCACCATTGCCTTCAGTCAGGTCAGCTTACTATTTCCTGTGGCCTGCACTAGGTGTCAGGAGTACAGGTTATACTTGGGGAGAAACTGGGGCCACCGCGATTTCCATTACGTAATGCAAACCACAATTAACTATATTTAGTAACACACACGTTACGTGTATGCTGAAGTTAGTGTTAGGGGCAGATGGAAGGAGACCCCCGAGAAATCACTAGGACTCGAGATCGATGCAAAAGCAAGAGGTTTATTTCCAACGAGTTGGGGTCCACCCTCACAGATGCCTCAAGCGAGGCAGGTGAGAGTGGCAAATAGCACACTCTAAGTATGGTTTATATATGGTTTTCAAAGGCAGAGCTTAGCAACAGATTATCAGGCGTGAGTCTATTGGTTACATAGTAATGTGAGTGTTAACCTTTAAACTGATTGGTGCTGGCATATAGCAAGGTTGCAGGCACTAGAAAATGTAAACTTAGGGTCTTAGTCAACGTGGGTGGGGGGAGATCCTTAGCCCGAGGCCATTTGTCAGTGGTCCATATCTTGTTTGTCTTAGAAATTGTTTTTCTTACTTTAGTTCTGGGAACTGTTCTGAGTCACCTGGCCCCTGGCTTGGACCTACACAGTTCTAGTGCTTTTTAGAAGCCTGACTAAAGTTTGCCTGCTTTGTTCTTGTCCTTTCATTAGGATTTTTTTCCCCCTAGATTTTGAGATTTGTACATTTGAGTCAGACTAGCTGGATCTGATCTTCCCCGTACCCCACCCCGTCCAGTTTGCTTAATCCTGCCCTGTGCCAGTCTTTATTGATGGTGTGGCTGAGGGAGAGTCCCTTCCCACCCTGTTTGTTCACCTATGAAGTTGGGGGTGTGATATCCCTTTAACTCCAGGAGTCGGTTAATGATCATTTTCTTTCCTCTTCCAAACGAAACAACTTAAAATCCTTTTTGCACAGGCCTGTGCACCCTACTGACTTATTTAAAAAAAAAAATGCCTGTCCAAATTACAGAGGACACCTAGGAATGTACTGATGCCATCTGATTTTACTCATTCCCTAAGTGCTAACTGAATACCTACCACATTCTGGCCATTGAGTGTACGGACGAACAAACGAACAAAGGAGACACTCCTTCTTGTAGGCTGTAGTCAGAACCTATCTGTCTGATCCTGCGGCAAAGTACATAACTCTGTGGTGAGGTGGCCTGGGCTTGTGTTCCAGTTGTGACTCTCTTGCTTTGTGACTTTGGGCAATGTGGTTATCAGGCCTCTGCACCGCACATCAATTCCTTCTCTTTAAAGTCAGGCTAGGGGTAGCACATCCACAGGCCAGGTGTGGCTCCCTTACCGGCTGCTCCCACTTAGGTGCTGAGAGGGTGAGCGCTCAGGCCCACGAGCTCCCTCCAGGCCTCAGTAGCAGGTTCTGGCCACAGAGAGAGAATGATTCAGTGTGTGTCTTCCTTTGGAATTCAGAGTCGAGAGGGTGAACTGATGTCATACTAAGTTGTAATGAAAACACTAAAAAGGTTTTCAGAAAAGGATCCTGTTTCCTAACCATCCTCTCTCCTGTTGAAAAATGCAGGGGCTTTATTGCAGAATCAGGAGTAAGCATAACTCCAATTTCTTCTGTTCCTTGCCCTTCTGTTTGATCTCCCCAATATCTGCTTCTCCCTAGAAATTAATACCATTGGCCAAAAAATATCACTGAGAAATGTGGGATTTACTCAAGATTTTACTAAAACGAAGAAGTCAAACCACTTACTCTGTGGTTGACCATTCAAAAATTTCTTTTCTCCAGTCCCCAGTTTGTGCGAGGCTTGCTTTGTGTCCATAGCTTGCTGAACCATAGAGATTAAGCCTCCTTGCCACCTCTACTCTGTCCAGCTAGAAGGCAGTCCCCTTCTTCCAGACGCAACCTGGACAGGCATGGAGACCCAGTTCTGTCCCTGCTTTGACGGAGAGGCTGTGTCACAGGTTATCCTTAGCTGCCAACAAGCCTTACTGCTCCCTTCACAGCACGGGATTTTACCAAGTACACCGAGCTTTACCACTGTCCTTTGGATTTCAAGCCTTTCCTAGCCTTGCCTTCCTATATTTTAGTCCCTGGCAAACTTTCTGCTTTCTGCACCTCTTCTATAACAGCCTCCAGAACCTCCAGGTCACAATTTCCTCTTTGTCTCCTGGTAGAGTATGAGTTCCGGGAATGCAGGCACTGGGGGCTTTGTAGCTCAGCACCCAGTTCAGTGTTGGACTCCATTAACTGTCACGTGTATTTGTTGAAAGAAGGAATAAATGAATAGACTTTTCTGCAGGGCATCCTCATTATGGGATAGTATGTAGTGCGGCTTTTGTGGACAGTCCCAGATATCAGCAGTCTCGAATATGACGAAATCTGTCACATGGAAGATCCGCTGTGATTTCAACCTCACTCATCTTTCTCCTCTTCCCAGGACTTCTGCTGGAGCCCCACAGGAGATAACATGGCGCGTTCTTTATTTCATTTGCTAGCTTCGTATTCATATTCTTTCTAACCAAGCAAGGCAAACGTAAGAACAAAACAAATTTCACTGTTTAGCCTTCCGGTCCTAAAAATGTTTGTGTGAACTGTGCAGTAGGGGCACGTGCCTATAATCCTAGCACTTGTGAGGCAGAGGCAGAAGGACCACGAATTCAGTACCAGCTTGGGGTATATGGAGAAACTGTGCACACACACACGCACACACACACATGCCCACACACAGGGGAGAATAAATTATCTTTCGCTTCATTTTCCTTATGGTAAAATGAAGATACTGCCATAATAGCATTGTCAAAACATTAATCGGTGCATGTGGGCTGCCCCGGCACAGAGATTTGGTATACACATACATATATATGAATATGAATGAATATATATATATATATATATGAACGCTGTTCAACGCTTTCTGTTCACCTTTGCTGTGAAATGGATTATATTCTGGAAGTTCCATACACTTGTCACTTTCTGCACCCTTCCAAATTTCAGATATTTTCTCCCTACACCTGATTTTAAGATTTTCTTAGAATTCTGCCCTTCCTTTCTCCCTCCTCTGTCTCTGCCCCACATCCTTTTTTGTTTTTGAGAATCTCTCACAAAGCCCAAGACGACCTCGAACTTCTGATCTTTCCACTTGCCGGAATTATGGAATTGCAGGTGTGTGCCACCACACTGGTTTACGCAGCGTTGGGAGTTCGCACTGGTTAAAGCATTTAAGATAACCGCTCAGGACGAGTCTTTGTTGCATAATGAATGAAAATAAAGCTACTTCCTCTTGGATTCATTTGACCAAGAGCAAGCCCAAATTTGACTTCTCCCTTTCTTCTCTCCCATGTTTTCTGTCTGTCTGTAGTTTGTGGTTACTGGCTTATCTGGGATCTGCCTGTTGTGTGAGTCTAACTCTGCACCCTGTTAATGGTGCTTGATACCTGTGAGCTGTGCCCGTGTTTGATGTCTGAATCTATGCCTGTGTCTGGCTCTGTGTCTGTTTCTTACAAGGGCTTTATTCTCTATTTGTTAAACAGTACAGAAAATGTGATGTGGGAAAGGAATGGGGGCTTCTTTACAGAATCTTCAACAGAGTTTTACAAGCAGTTACTGCCCTACGTGACTCAGAGTAGCACTCTGCGTTTCAAATAGACATTCCCAACCTGTAGTCACATGCTGCTTGCAATATTTACGGTACTGTTTGTTTTAAGGTTACTTTCGGCAAGTGATTACCACAACACACACACATACATCTATGCATCACTTCAGGGATGGAACCCTCCGCTTCCTGTACACCAGGCAGACGCTCTCCTCTCTGATCTGCATTTCCACCCAGGAGTCCCGCAGTCTCACCAAGATGTATATCACTAAATTATTCCATGCCATTTGAATTTTTTTTTAGGCTTCCTAATTTGTAGATTGGCATCTTTTATTATTAGTTATTTAAAAAAACAAACTCTCCATTCTATTCTCTCCACCCCATACATTATATACATTTAGGACTTTTGTTAATATCCCCCATACCTCTGAATTAATCATTAATGCCATCTCGTTTATTCACTATCTTGATTTTGGATGGTATTTTCAAGGCTAGTATATTAATTTCTTGTGAGTTGTATCTTTAGCAATTGAATTCACACGCTGACTGGTTGGTGCGTGTTGTGCCTGTTGCATGTTCATGGGCATATGGGAGCGTGCCTTCATATGCGTGTACACACGCTTGTGGAGGGCAGAAGGTGACAGCCACAGTCTTCGGCTGAACCATGAGATCACCGATTTGGCTAGTCTAGCTAGTTATCTGGCCTTAAGAATTCTCTGCTTCAACCCAGCGGCGGTGATAGTGGTGGCATAAACCTTTAATTCCAGCACTCAGGACGCAGAGGCAGGTGGATCTCTGAGTTAGAGACCAGCCTGGTCCACAGAAAGAGTTCCAAGATGGCCAGGTCTACACAGAGAAACTCTGTCTTGAAAAAAAAGAGAGAGAGAATCATCTGGATCCTGAGGGCTGGTTTGATACACTCACCCAGTTTTTGTTTGTTTGTTTGTTTGCACTTCTTGGTTTTCTGAGACAGAGTTTCTCTGTTGTAACTCTGGCTTTCCTGGAACTCACTCTGTAGACCAGGCTGGCCTTGAACTCACAGAGATCCACCTGCCCAGCTGCTCACCCAGCTTTATGTAGGGATGAGTGACTCAAACTCTGGCCCACTTGTTTGTACTTTCTCCCACAGAGCCATCCCCTCAACCCACATATACAGACATTTTAATTTAAATAGTATTCTAATTCTATAAGCTTTGATTAATTCCGTTTTAAAAGTACTTGTTCTCCATTTATGAGTTTAAATTTCATTTCCTAAAATACAAAATCCATAGTCGTTTTAATTCTCAAATGTCAGCAGACTCCCCTGGTCTGCTGTCTCTCACTCTTAACGTGTTATCTTCTTGTGTATGCATTCTTACTAGCATTTATTAATTATATCAAATAATGAGTTTCATCATGACATTTCATATATGCATATAAGATACTTTGATCATCTTCAATCCTCTGTTTAATAGCAGTTCTCCACCTGTGGGTCCATGACCACTGTAAAACACGTATTTCTGATAGTCTTAGGAACTGAGTCAGTGCTCAGTAGCACAATTACAGCTATGAAGAGGCAATGAAAATAACTTCATGGCTGGAGGGGTCACCACAACACGAGGAACTGCATTAAGGGGTCACAACGTTAGGAAGGTTGAGAACCACTGTGTCTATTACCGTATCATGCTTCCTCCTGCAACTGCTCTTTTGTTTCAAACTCCTCCGAGATCTCCTTCTACTTTCGTGTAGTATCTGTATTGTTTGGTTTGTTTGATTTGCTTTAATTACCATTGTTACATATATACTTGTATGCAGATATGTAAATACAACCTGCTCAGTCCCTTTAGTGTTGCTCTTAAGTATATGTTTTTAGAATATGCTTATGACTACTTGGTATGGTTTATGACTGATTGATATGACCAATTAAGCGGCTCATCTGTGGGGAAGATTGATGCTCGCATTCACTGATTGCCTGTAGCTCTTCATCTCGGAGCCTGGTGAGATTTCCCTTGTCTAGGGCGGCAGGTCAGTTGGTGCTATCATTTTTCAGGTTTTGATTATGTTACCATAGTGTTGCGATTTCATGGCTGTAGCATAGTTTCCCTGTCCTACTCCAAAGACAAGGTCTCCCAGCAGGCATTTCTGTCCTCTGGGTTTTACAATCTTTCCACTCCCTCTTCTGTGACATTCCCTAAGACTCAGGTGTAAGGATTGTGTTGTAGATGTGTCAGTTGTTCTCCGAGTTTTGACCAGTTGTGGCTTCTGAAAAGGACTCCATCTGCTGCACAAAGAAGCCAGAATCTGAAGGTACATGTATGATTTTAATGAGATACTCATCTTCCTTGAGCCTTTCCTCCTCTTTAAGACCTGAGGAAAAGTGGACTCCTACACAAGGAGTTTCCATTCGTTTCTTTTAAGTACCTTTTAGTGTTGGTCTAGGATCATTTGAAAATACCTGTTGGCTTTGGATTCTTCGAGCTACAAGAGATTGTGGGAATTCAGTCTTCAAACATATATGGAAACTAGTTTATAGTTAGAACTTCTAAAGAGACTTTTAATAGACCTTGCTTATTGCCAAATACAGGGCCTTGTACATAATGGACAGGAGTGGCACACCAAGCTCATCTCTCTTTTTATTTTCCTTGATGTGGAGTCCTACTGAATTGCCCAGGCTGGCCTCTGTGTTGCTATGTGTCCCAAACAAGCCTTGAATGTGTGATAGTCTTACCTCCTGAGTAGCTGTGATTACAAGTGTGAACCACACCTGGCTTTATTGCCCAGGTTAAATACAGGTAATATCTCTAGGGAGGGGCAATGTGCATAGTACAAGCAAGTTTATTTCTGGCTCTCCCTTGTGCTAAAGTACAATCCTTTTATAGTCTGACTTTGTAGAGTGTGTTTTTCTTACTAAGTTTCTCATGTGAGGCAAACCCTTGACTCACCTGTCCATCCTGATAAAAGATGTACGAATTAAGGTTTATACAGGTTAGCACATACCTTCAGTAGAGGAATTCTGAGGCAGGATGCTGGGGATCCACCTGTAATCTCAGCACTTGAGAGCTGGGAGCAGGTGAATGACAAGTTCCAGGTCAATTTATGCTGCACAGTATGAGTTTGTGTCAGACACAAAACATGAAGGTGCATTCTGGTATTCTGCTCACTCCTCAAAAGCCTGTTTGCAGTAGTATCCCAGCTGGTGGATATGATATTTCTTCAAGCAATGATCCATTTTAGCAATAGATTCAGTTTGGACACCCTTCACAGTTTGTCCAATCTGATACCGAGTCAAGTTGTGCATGCGTCTTGATGGATGCTCAGCCTAACACAAGGTCATGGTGCTTAATTAATTCTCCTGAGATTCGTATACCAATGCGTCAACTGCATCATCCTTCCCTGCTCTTCTTCCTTTAGCCAATAAAGTTAAGGCAAAGTTAAGGAAGGATCTTAATCTGGGACGTCTTACAAATTCCAAACAGGGCTTATCCTGTTTTCTTTGCCTTACCCTGCTTAATTCTGCCAAGTTGGTGTCCTAGTAGGAAAGCTGATTGTTTACACATGTTTAAACGTTTGCTCACTGATCCCATGGTTGGGTGTGTCTTTGGAGTAACAAAAGATTAATAAGCTAAATAAATTTAATTTTATCCATCTTCTGTAGACTGTTGAAATTAAACAACAACAAAAAAGTTGGAAGCAGGAATACGTAGACCTGAATGATAGCTTGTACATTGTTTCCAAAACAATGGAAGCCCTCGAATAGAGTACAAGGCTATAAAACCAACGTTATAGGATCAGCTCATCCGACCCTCTCCTATAGCTGACAAGGAACTCCAGTCCCATAGGTGCTACATGATCTGTTTAACATCATACAATAGAACCATTCCTAGGGATGGACTTCTTGATTCTTGGAAAGAATTTCTTTCAACAATGTCAGGTTATTGGGTAACATACAATTTCTATTGCAATAGAAAATGGTGAATGTGCTTAACAAATGGTATACTTTATTAATGTAGTTTATGTGGGGTGTCTAATGGCAAATTTGTGAAAAGCAAACAGAAAGAATCTATGGTACACATAGAACTTAAAAACTTTGTTTTTATAATAGTAGGTTAATCTTAATTTCTAGTATCTGAGTGCCCTTTCCAGTTCAGTGATCAGACACCTGTACACAGTTAGGTATGGTGGCACACGTCCACAAGCACACCAGTTAGGAGGCTGAAAAAGGAGGCTCATGAGTTAGAGGCCAGCTGGCTATATACTGAGTTTTAGACCATCCTTAGTCACATAATATTTTTAAAAAATGATATAAAAAGGAAAACTAGTACACATTAAAATTATTTAAGCCTTCCATGATTATCAAAGAGAATTTTTTATTATTCAGATATTTTCCATTTGGGAGTATTTTAGCATGTAAACATTAACTTCTTTATCAGGAGTATCTTCTTTGCTGTCATGCAGCGTAAGAGGCAAGGAACTAGGGATGTACACAGGAGGATCAGTGTTGACTGGAGATCTGGTGGGGGTAACTTCAGAACTCCATGGAGTAAGGTCAGCACTGACAGCAGAGGGAACAGTCACATGTCCGCATTACTCATGACAAAGCTGAAACGCATCACATGGCTTAGGGAGCCATAAATGTTGCTTTGCTACTGTAGTGAAATCACAGGAATGACCATGTGGGGTCATTGCTGAGGGATTTGATTTGATGATGCTTCTACTCACAACGTACAAATAATTGTATATTCAGCAACATGTTTTTATCAGATATTTTATAATTATTAATTTTTCTTTATAAGAACAATAATAGCCAGGCAGTGGTGGTGCACACCTTTACTCCCAGCACTCTGGAAGCAGAGGCAGGTAGATCTCTGTGAGTTCAAGGTCAGCCTGGTTTACAGAGTGAGTTCCAGGACAGACAGAGTTACAATACAGAAAACTTGTCTCGAAAAAAATCAAAAAGAAAACAATCAAAAAAAAAAAAAAAAACAGCCCAAACAAGATGTTTTGGGACACATTAAAGTGTTAATCTAGTATTTAAAAAAAAATTCCAAGATTCACCATAACATTCCAGACTTCATAGGCTCACAGAAATTTTAGTCACCTGGAACTAGTTAGATTCAACAGAGATTTTTTTTTGTTTATTTTCTTATGTTTTAATTATGAACATGGAAAGATCACTTATTTATTAGGGGTTTTGTGTCACATCTGCAAGAGATTGAAGTTAATATGGAAAGTGTCTCCTTCAAATGTATATTGTGCAGTCAGAGGAACTGAGTGTGCCAGTGGAATTTAGTATTTTGATGAAGTCTCGTGAATGAAAGCTGAGGATGAAGAAAACATAATCTCTATTAATAATAAAGTGTCTAGTCACGAAAATATACAGTGGAATTGCTTCATTGAATATGCCTTAGTTGTCAGCCTGACACGGTCTTTATTGATCTGCAAGAAAGCTTCAGTTAAGGAATTGCCTAGATCAGATTAGCCTGTGGGCATGTGGTTGGAGGGAGATGAGGGAGTAGGCTGTCTGGATTGGTAATTGATGTAGAAGAGCCCAGCCCACTGTGGGTGGTTCTATCCCTAGGCAGATGGTCTGGGGCTAAATAAAAAAAAGCTAGCCAAGAGGAGAGATGGCTCAATGGTTCAAGGACCAGAATTCAGTTCTCAGCACCCACAATGAGTGGTTTGTGAAATCAGAGCTGGAGAGAAAATGATGGTCACAGACTATCCATACATTCTTTCCTTGTATTTTCTTCAATAAGTAGCTTGAAAGCCTCTGCCAGACACGAGATATTGTTGTAGGCACTGATTTCATGGAAGGAAACAAAACTAAGTACTTTCCTTTGTGTGTCTACATTCTAGTGTAGGGACATGTCAATTTTTATTACAAAAGGCCAGATAGTAAATAGTTTAGGCTCTATGGGCCAAATACGTTATGATGCCCAGCCCTGCTGTTATAATGCAGAAGTATCGATAGAAAGACAAATAAATACTCATGACTTCATTCTAAGTAAACTTCACTAAAACATATGGCACAATTCATGAGGGAGTGGCAGACAATCTGGAACTGCATGCTTATAATCTCCATATTCTAGAGGTGGGGGGATCAAGAATTCAAGGCCATTTTGGCTACATACTGAGTTCCATGTCAGTCTGGGCTATACAACCTTGTCTTAAGCCCAACTATCACCACCAAAAGAAAATTAAAATTTAAAAAAAAAAAGAGAGAGAGAGAACCAAAGATTCAGGTTCCATTTTGAAGCCAGGATTTCCACTGGGTGTTTCAGTGTGAAATGCAAAAAACAGAACAAAATCATGGGGTGATGGTCAAGATTTTAAGTAAAACACCATAGTGACAATGACAAGAACCAGTCTGTATCGGGGCAGCAGATAAAAATGAAGCAGTCATGTAGATCCATCTGGAGCACTGAGCTGAGCAATAACTCGAGGCATGAGAGAGCAAAGGTTGAGTTTATTATACTTAGTTTCTGTCTGGGAGCTTGTGTGTGTGTGTGTGTGTGTGTGTGTGTGTGTGTGTATGTGTTCACATTTTGTTTTTATGTCTTTGCTATCTTGTTTTGTTTTGCCTTGGAGAGGATCTTTCTTTTAAACTGTCCAATTTTTTTAAAGTATTCATTCATTTATCCATTTGTTTATTTTAATATAGTACATTGGTTCATGTAAGACCATTTTCATGAAGTATGAATAAACTTTGAACACATCCCCCAGGCCACCCCCTTAACCTCCTCTTGAGATGGGTCTTGCTATGTAGCTTTCTCTGGCCTAATCCTTGCTGTCTATACCTGGCTGGCTTGAATGTTCAGCAATCCACCTGCTTTTGCCTCCTGAGTGTTGAGATTAGTCCTACACCATCACATCAGGCCTATGAGAAAATAAATAACTCTGTTTTTGTGGTGCTGAGGGCTAAACCTAGGTCCTGAAGCATGCTATGAAAAGCGCTTACTACTGAGCTACATCCCAGACCTGTGTGTTTGTTTTTGATGTGAGAGAGAGAACAACATGGTCCTATGCCGATGGGAAAAGTCTAATAGAGAGAGAAGACAATGGTAACAGAGGAAAATCAAGTGACGATTGTAGGAAGGAAGGGCTTAATTTTAGTAGAGATGAGCACATGTGACCTAGTACATAAGAGTAAGCCTGGCTCTAAATAAGAACATGGACAATCATCTCTGATAATAGACACGGTTAATATAACTAAATTGGTGAGCAAGTTCTTGCAAATGCCCAGGAGAATGTGGCTGTTCTGCGTGATCACCAGTGGAAAGTGATGATTAGAGCTCTGGCCTTGCTTGCCCTCTAACTTCTATTCTTTATTGTCTGAAGACAGTAAACTCAGTGAGTAGCCTGGGCAGATCAGAACATCTCAGGGATAAATTCCATATCAGTTTTAAAGGAAGTAAGAAATGGAGCTTAGGAGGAAGGGGAAGTACATTCCAAGAGTAGTTAACTAGATGGTATAACAGCTTTCGGGATATCATGTGACACCCAACAACCTAGATCACAGTACTGGAATGAGCTGCACCGTGACTATGAATGGAAGGTAGGCTGTCATCAGAAGAACATAAATCTTATTAGAAACTTAAATGTTATTTAATCAGCAATACTGTCAATCCGTGGGGCCTGTGGAGGGTTCTGAAGGGAGAAGTCTGTGATATGTGCTGTACCAGGAAATACTGACAGAGTTCTCTTGTCCCTCTTTGTCTCACTGGGGTAGTCTTTGGCTTGTCTCATAAAAGTATTAAAGCATAAGCCAACAAGGCTGATTGTCTGCAATCAAAACTCATGGGGGGGGGGGGGGGGAGAAAAGTGTGACAAAGACAACTGCTATCCGAGAAATGATGTGTGGACAAAACCGGAAACAAAAAAATTAAACTCGATAATTAAAGATGATCAGCACACGTATGTGAATGAATTTCAAAGCTCTAAAACAGTACAAACTAAACTGTTCACCTAAACCGCTCATTCATATGCAGACAACAGTGATACCTTTTAGGGACGGCATTGGCCGTGCTGCCCCTGGAATATTACATCATGCTAGTGGGTGTAAACTGTCAAAACGAGAGGGCAGCGGGCCACGCCGTCTGTATTCTTCCTACCCACTGTTGACTCGATCTGCCTGAAGGTCAGAGTCTTTGTGCTTCAGCAACAATTACCTCTAAGGGCAAAGTTTGTCCAGAGGAATTTGGAACTGCTCATTTAACCTTTACTTTTATAGTTAACATCTCAAAATAAAACTGTGATTTTCATGCCAATCGCAGAAATGAATTACCAAAGCACAAAGGTGGTCACGTTAAAAAATAAGGACCATGAGGTCCTTGACAAAAAACATGGTCTTGATGGAAAGCATAGAGAAAAGTGGATTAGGTCCCCAGGACACTTAACATTTAAAACCAGAGACTCCTCACTCCATTCTGGACTGGGTAAATGGCTTACTGCTCAATTTGGAGTCAGTTATTCAAAGTCCAAGCGTTCAACTTCCTTCCAACTGTACTAGGGTAAGAAAGCTTGAGAAAGCAAGAGGACTTTTCTCTCTCAATGACCAGTAGTTAACAGAAACAAATGAACATAAAAGACAAAAAAAAAAAAAAAAAAAAGATTCACAAAGCAAAAAATATCAATCCTGATTATAGTAACTCTACTAATAAATTATTATTTCTTTTGGAAACACAGTATTTGCACTGTTTCCACACGGACACTAGAATAGCTGATTAAAAAGTTAAGAATTTTTTTCACATAAACTAGTTTCAAAACTATGGCCCTAAATCTCGCTGAGAAAGTGTGGCAATGCCATTTAATTTTAATTCGTTCGGACAGACCTCACTATGCAGCCCCATCTGGCCTGGAACCCACAGCCTGGCCTCTAAACTCACAGAGATCCACCTGTATTTGCCTTCAAATGCTAGTGTTTATCACTGTGGTGGTTTGAATAAGAATGGCCGCCATAGGCTCATATATTTGAATGCTTATTCACCAGAGAGTCGCAGTATTTGAAAGGATTAGAAGGATGGGGGAGGAGCTTATGGAGGAATCTGACCTTGTTGGAGCAGGTGTGTCAGTGGGGGTAGGCTTTGAGGTTTCAAAAGCCCATGCCAAGTCCTGGAGCGCTCTCCGCCCCCCTTTCTTTCTTTGGATCAGGATATAGCTCTCAGCTGCTGCTCTAGTACCAGTGATGCCACCATGCTTCTCCCCGTGATGATAATGGACTAAACCACTGAAGCTGTAAGCAAACCCCCAGTTAAATGTTTTCTTTTGTAAGAGTTGCCTCAGTAATAGTGTCTTTCCACAGCAATAGAACAGCGACTAAGACAGCCACCATGCTCAGCCAGTGTTTTATAAATATAAAATGTCATTATACTGTATGTTCATGAACAGGTCCTCTGATAGTTTAGTCCAAAAACTTTCACAAAATATTACATCAGTTATAGCATTTCTTCAGGAAGCATGACTTAAATTGTTAGGATTCTATTAAATAAGAACAACAAAGTCTGACCCACCTGCCAGCCACTCTACATACTACACTAAATACCACCTCATGGAGTCCCACCTGGAAGTGCAGAAAAGTCCTCCATGCCCCCCCCACTTGCCTGTCTATCAGTCACCCTATGCCCTACATCACCTGGTACTGCATGGCGCCCTTTCTACTTGACCACCTACTAATTGCCCAATTCATCATGTGAATTCACCCAGCACCTCTAGAGTCTGACCAGTAACTTGCAGGTAAAGACTTCAGAGCCAGTCCAACATCTACCTGTCAAGATACCCAGAGACCATAGCATCCTCTACCCTATGCCACCAAAGAATAGTACAGTATTCTGTGTCCTACCTCCACGGAGCATTGGCCACTCCTACTGTGACCCCAGCCACTGCTACCTAAGGACCACTTGCAGAACCTGGTGATCCCTCCACAAACTTCTAAAGAATGGCAGCAAGAATTTTCTGAGCCAACAGAAAGTTTAATCCTAGGCTCAGGATTTATACCTCTCCTTGGCTGAGCTGAGAACACTTCTAACACCTTATTTGTACATCAACACGGAGTAGATCCAAGACTGAACACCAAGCACCATTCAGCTGTCTCACAATCTGACAGACGGAGGTAACAGCAAACCGGACTCCAAAGACTCGGTCAGCAAAGACAAGATCGTGTAGCCACACCAAACCCCACTACCAGTGACATAACTTGGCTGCTTAGGTCTCATCACAAAAACAGATACAACATGAGACACCAAGACAACACATCTCCCTGAGAAATGAACACCCCTGTAGAATAATCCCTATGAAATTAACTTAGCTAATGCACAAGTCAATGTTTTCAAAATAGCAGTTAAGAATATGTTCAAGGATCTCAAAGAGGATAGAAACAGAATGACTGAATGAGGAGCAATAAAAAAACAAACCCACAAACAGTTGAATTAAATAATACAAATGATTTAGGATATGAGAATAAAATTTAACAAAGAGACTCTCTAAAAAAATTGAAATAAGAAACACAAGAGTTCAAACATAAGGTGTAGAGGAGAGCCTTACCAATCTTTACTTGTGTTTTTGTATATAAAGTAAAATCTATTAGGAGACAAAATATTAGGTCTCAAAGACAGGGTTACTCAGTCAAAGAAAATGTTAAGTAAAAAACAAAAACCAAGCCGGGCAGTGGTCCCAGTACTCAGGAGGCAGAGGGAGGTGGATCTCTATGAGTTCCAAGACAGCCTACAAAGAGAAAGCCTAGCTTGAAATACCAAAACCACCTAACCAAGCAAACAAAGGAACAAACAAACCATCCAGAAACCATGGAACACTGTGAAAAGACCAAACCTACAAATTGCAATTATAGAAGAAGGAAAAGAAACCCAAGGTACAGAAAATATTTTCAGAAAAATAATAGAAGAAAAATTTCAAACCTACATAGATGCATATTAAGGTGCCAGAGGCATAGAGAATGCCAAATAAACATTACCATAAAAGAAGCACCAGTCCTGGCTAGTTTTTATGTCAACTTGACACAAAGCTACTTTCATCTGAGAGGAGGGAAGATCAATTGAGAAAAATGCCAACATAAGATCAGGCTCTAGGCAAAAATGCAGGGCATTTTCTTAGTGATGGATATTGGAGGCTCAGGCCATTGTGTGTGGGACCAGCCCTGGGGGTCCTGGATTCTATAGAGAAGCAGGGTGAGCAAACTATAAGAGCAAGACAGAAAGTAGCACTCCTCCATGGCTTCTGCATCCAGGTTCTTGCAGGCTTGAGTTCCTACCCTGACTTCCTTGATCATTAACTGTGATATGTAAACCAAGTGATCCCTTTCTTCCTCAAGTCCGTTATGGCCGTGGAGCTCCCTAACAGCAACAGTAACCCTCACTAAGACAGTCTCCATGTCACATGGTATTTAAAACACTAAATGAACAGAACAAAGAAAGGATATTGAACGTGGTGAGAGGGAAGAGAAGGGATAAAAATAAGAAAAATGTAAGTTAAGGTACCCTTATTTGCAGATGTTTAAGTTATAGTATAGAGCTATAGCAGTAAAAACAATATGGTTCTTTTATTAAAAAAAAAAAAGACACATTGATCAAGGGGATAGAATTGAGGAGTCAGGTATAATCCCACACACCTATGCTACCTGATTTTTGAAAAGAAGCCAAAAGTACACACTGGATAAAAGACAGTATCTTCAACAAATAGTGCTAGTTAAACTGGACAGCTGCATGTAGAAGAATGAAACAACATTCTGTCACTCACTCCACACAAAACTCGTATCTATTTTTATTCACTTTCTCTGTTCTAAAAACTGAAATATTACCTGTAGGTCTAATTATCGTAGTACATTTTATTAAAATTTGGGGAGGTGTGCATGCATGTATATGTTAGTGTGTGTGTGTGTGTGTGTGTGTGTGTGTGTGTGCATGCCTAGAAGCCTGGAGAAGGATGTGAAGTGTACTGCTCTATCATTGTCTGCTTTATTCTCTTGAGACAAGATCTGTCCCTAGACCTGAAGCTGTGCTAGCACACTGGCCAGCGAGCTCCTTGGATCCACCTGTCTCCTCACCCCCTCGCCCACGTACTAGGGTTGAATACGGTCATGCTTGACCATGCCTACCTTTTTCAAATGGGTTATAGCTTTTTTTAAAAATTGTTTCCTTTTTTTTTTTTGAAATTATAAGTACATCATTTCTCCCTCTCCTTTACTTCCTTTAAACTTTACTCCCTCTTCTTTGTCACCCCCCTCCATACCCTTCCATGCTCTCTTTCAAATTCATGGCCTTTTTTTTTTTCATTACATACAAGCATACATACGTACATACATTACTAAATGTAGCCTGCTTAATCTGCATAACGTTATTTGTATGTATGTTTGCAGGGCTGACCATTGCTAGGGCTTTAAATTGAGACTCTCACTCTTACCCACTGAGTCATTCCCCAAATCCCTTGGTGATGATTTTTTTGAAACAGTATCTTACTCTGTGTAGCCCAGAGAATGCCTCACTATGTAGCTATGCTAGGATCACAGGCGAACACCACCATGCCCGGCCATGCATTCTTTCAAAGTAACCAACAGACTCCAGAACTCATAGATTTTTCTCAGTTATACTGCTGTTGTTGTTGTTTTTTTTTTTTTTAGGTTAAATTGCTTCACTTATTTCTCAGTTTCTTAATCTATAAAGTAGAATATAATAATAGGATCTACTTCATAGCAATATTTAAAATACTAAAATATGTAAAGTATCTTGAACACTGCGTGCTCCAAAACAGACAAAATAATAGTTCTTTTAAGAAGAATAAGAATCTGAAAGGCCAGTGAGTTAGGCAGCACCTTTACTACAAGAAGAGGTAGACATGCTCCTGTTAGACTAGGATGTGTGTGTGTGTGTGTGTGTGTGTGTGTGTGTGTGTGAAACTTACCCAACTATGTCCTTAAATCGGATCACCCACATAACACATGCATCTTAGAAGGTCTTTGAAGGCCTGTCTGATGTTTGTGGAATTCTTAAGAAAGAAAAGGCTCTAACAGTATGGCTCACCAGCAAGAGAGAACGCAGCCAAAGGTGCCATAGATTGGGCTTCCACTTCCTTTTGGTGCTTGCCTTTGGATCTTGGTCACCAGGAAACAGTAAGCAAAGATTAGAGGCATTAAATGGGAAAAGTGTCTTCGTTGCCCCCACGTCAGGAGAGTCAAGACAGTTGGTGGAGTCTGGCTGGGAGCAAGGCTGCAAGCAAGGATGCCTCAGGGTGGAGATGAACACAGCGGTCTTGAGACACCATCGTGAGTTGTGCTTCATGTTGTCACGTGTTCCTAACTAACAGTCAATTCAGTTTTGAAGACCTGACTGTGGTATCAGTTGTACTTCCTATGGAAAACTCTAGCTTGTGCACCATTTTTATGCAAGTACCAAAATATATAAGAAAAAGTTGCATTCTCTGTGGTAATTAAGAAACAAAGCTTTTGTCATTAAAAAAAAAAGAATTTCATAGAGCAGTATTTTTCTTCCTGTTTTACTTCCAAATAAATCCACGTTTCTATATCCAAAACAGGCCCAGATAATCACATACAACTTGCTTTCTTTTCTAGGAATGAAATTTGCTTTTTCCTTCTCTTTCTGCTTCCCATCTTGATGTAAGAGTACTTGGATTAAAGGCACATTTTATTGTTGCAACTTTATGTGGTTCTGGGGATTCCATCTTAGAGCCTCACACTTTTGCAGCAAGAGTTTTACCCTCTGACCTATCTCCCAAATTTCATAGTTTGTTTGTTTGTTTATTTATTTATTTATTTATTTATTTAGTGACAGCCTTACCAATATAGCTTAGACTGGCCTTGAATTCATGAGCCCACTTCCAGAGCCTCCTGAGAGCTGAGGGTCTAGTGTGTGTCATGATGTCTGATTCCTTGAATGCATTTTTATTTAATTAGGTCTGCGTGTAAGAGAAGGAGTAGTTTTTCCTGAATAGGTGAGAAGACTATAGTCCTAAAAAGAACTTCAGTGTTTTGAACCTGTATAGAATATGGCCTGGCTAAAATTGTGTGACAAAGCTCTATAAATGCTGGGATTAATCAAGACAGGACAAATGACTTGCAGCTTTGTTGTGGCAACTTGTTTCTTAATATTCCTTTCTACAAAAACTTTATTTCTAAGTCCCTAGCCCTATTACTTTAGTGTTTGTCCCTGAAATGCCAGCCACTGGATTCTGCGTACCCCTCCTACTCCTCCCACCTTATTTGAGGCTTAATTTGAGCATTTAGGGAAATGTATAAGAAACAAAATTCAACAAAACCAACTTGCAAAGGAAAGGAAGGCAGGTAAAGCATGTGTATTCCCAGTGGGTTGTTTTGGTGGAGCTGGACTTGATGCTCGTTGTTGGCAGAAGGTAGTGTGTTTGCAACCTGTGGTCCCAGACCAGGGGATGAAGGAAGGGACTGTGAAACAAAGTGCTCTTGCTTTCATTTGTTTGTGATCCATGTTTTAATAACTTCAATATTTGCACAGCTGAAGGAAAGGAAAGCAAGCTGAGAATAGATATCACAAAGATCTCCAGGAGATGGCAAACCAGAAAAACATGAACTGGAAAACATTTGCATAGGTTATAAATAAACAGCATCTCAACCAAGATAAACCTAGTCCTGGGATTTGGGGACTCCAAAGGAAACCTACAAGGAACATGCTGCTGTGATTATTACGAGCATTCTCAAATCTGTTTCTTTATTTATAAAGATGTTCACAACAGATTAGGGAAATAGAGATCTCTCTGTGTTATTCTACAAAGCCTTTGGATAGGACACAACCAATTTGTAATTCCACCTCTGTAACTTACAAGCATGACCTTGTGGAGATTTTCTCAATTCCTGGAGGCATTGACTCTGTTTTTGAAGCACTCCAGGCCTAGCAAATACAACCTCAGTAGCGCCTGTAATTGTGCCTCATGCCATTCCCAATGCTCTTAGGTTTTCTCTGTAGTGAGATCTGTTTCAAATGCTTTCTTATATCTTTCTTATATTGTTCTTTCTTATCTTGTTTATCTTTCGTATATTGTTCCATGCTGGCTTCTAGGATGGCACCATGGCATTGCTTGCTAATACTTGGCCCTCTTGATGGCCAGGGAAGAGATCAGTTGCTCTACCACTTCCAGAATAGGAAAATGGAAACCATGGAAGACTCAGCAGGTCAGTGAGCATCACAAAAAGAATAGGGTATTTTGCACAAACCAAAATCCATGTTTTGTGAAAGCCTCTCTATAGATGAGTTGTTCATACCACTGTGAAGTTTATTTCCAAGTTCCCCGACTTATTCCTTTAGCTTTGTCCTTGCTTGGTCATTGGATTCTGCTTACTCACAGTTCTTTCTCCAGCTTATTTTAAGGCTTGATTTGTTGTTCATCCTATAGGTAGCATGACAACTTGCTGTCTGAGTCATCCCGAGATGCATCTGTGGCCACTACCCTGTTTGGGTTTTGTGTATGTGGACCGGAACCCGAGCCTCAGTAACAGTGATGTAATGTTTGCTCACCTACCAGTCAGCTCCCACATCCTGCACCCTTCAAATCCTGTCTGAAGCTGTAATTTCTCGCAGCCATCTATTATAGACTGGAAATAGGACAAGGAGAAACACAGAATTTCAACATAAACTCTCAGTTAAAGATGATCACGGCAGACCTTGTTGACCAGTTGACTGAGATACTCATGTTTACCTCCTGGTTGAATGAATTTGCCTTTCATGGGTCTCGAGATGTGGATTTTTGTTGGGTAGTAATGTGGCAAGAAGAGTCACCTTATTTAATCTTTTCTGCGCTTTTAACAAATGGTAAAATTGGAAACACTGTGGCCAACCCACTGATGGAAACAGTGGAACTACATAGCTGCTGTAACTATACGACATCCACAACACGGGCTCCGCTCATCATCCTCCCAAAACCCAGAGTTCAGCCACTAGAATCCCAACGTTTTGCTCATTAAGGAGAGCAATCTCCTCTTTTGTCTTTAGCGTCAGTTGGAAAATGCTTAAGAGTTTACAACTTGAAGGAAAAAGAAAGCACTGCCCGGTTTGATCAGACTTGGGAAGACTCTCTAAGGAAGACAGCACTTAGTAGGAGTCTTGGGTGTGAGGATATTCTTTTCAAGTGTTTAGTGTGTTAGGGGTAGGGTAGGGGCAGGCCATGTCCTGGGTCATAGGAATGGGATGGTGGGGGCTACAGACAAAGAGTAATAACAATGTGACGGATTGTGGGGAGGGGAGCAATTTGGTCCAGTGACAGGTCTGTCTGTAGATGAAATAGGAATATATTAACTGTGACTTCGTTTGAAATTAAGAGTCTTTCAGAATGGAGCCTCCGACAATGCTTCAGCTCAGCATAAAGTGCTGTGTGAGGTTCTCCCCTGGGTCATGAAGTGTGTGCACACCACATACTGTCTTAAGAACGCAATGCCAGGGATTTGCTTTTTGTTGTCTTCCTGAACAAGAGTAACTCAAAAGACAAAGGCCAGCTAAACTATCACTGATTAAATAAAACAGCTTGAAATAGGTTTGAAAACTAAACAGAAACATTGACGCTATTAATATCCTAAAATGCATTTAAAATTTTCAGAAATATCGATTTCAACCTTGTAAACTGTATCTAACAGAAGACTGGAAACAAGATGACTAAATAGAAAAACTGGGACTTTCTTGATCTACCTTATTATTGCTAAATAATGCTGTTGATTATTCTAAGTCCTTTCGCATTATAGGAACAACAATGTACATTTCTGAAGCTTTCACTACGTTTAAGGAATTCCTAAAGGTTTTATGCAAATTATTCATGACTACCTATAATAAATACTGTAATCTCATTTTACAGATGAGAAAATTAGTTTAAAAGATCTAACAGCTTACGTTAAAACCAGGAATAAAGGAAGATTGAAGGATTTTTGCTTTGGTTTTGATTATTATGTTTTGAAACAGTATCATCATGGGCCAAGGCTGACCTAGAGCGGGCTACGTAGCTGACGGCTTGCTCCTCACCCCTTCCTTGTGAGTGCTGAGATCGCAAGCATGTGTGCCCTCTCACCATGTGTGCCCTCTCACCCAGCAAGGTGCAGGATCTTGAGCGGGGAATACAAATTAGTTGACTTTAGCTAAATGATCTCTCATTGGCACTGAGTTTATTGTTTCTGAGTTCATGTTTGCCTAGAACAGAGGTTCTCAACTTGTGAGTCGTGAACCCTTTGGTGGTCAAACGACCCTTTCACAGGGGTCACCTAAGACATATCTGTATATCATACATTTATATTATGCGTTATAACAGTAGCAAAATTACAGTTATAAAGTAGCAATGAAAGCTGTATGGTTGAGGAAAGGGGCTCACCACAACATGAGGAACTGTAGCAAAGAGTCATAGCAACTAGGAAAATTGAGAACCACTGGCTTAGAAGCAACTTCAAGAAATAGACTTCAACCTGCTAAATTTTAATAATGGCCAGGTTCACAGTCTATTCCACTTCCTTTTGGTGTTCAATCTCCTCTCTGTTGGACATATGCTCTTTTAATGTAATTAATTTATTTCCAGTGCTGAAGATCAAACCCAGTCCCTCACTAAGCTACACCCCAAAGGTTCTTTCAAGCTCACACAATGTCAGTTCTACCAAAGCTAGCTGCCATCTTATATTCAAATGACTGGCCATTTATCACAATTTCATTCCTTCCCAGGTGTTTGACATAACAAGAGGACTCTAAATTCACTCCAAACCTTTGATTCATTCAATAATTAATTCCCAGAGCCCTAATTCATTACATTGATGCCAAGTACCTATTTACTAGATATATAGGGGGTTTTGTTTGTTTTTTGAGACAGGGTCTCATTGTAGCCCAGGCTGTTCCCCAACTCTCTGTGTAGCCTTCAGCTTCATGACTCAGCCCACAATGGCCAACTTTAAAGTCTCTTCACATCACCATTCAAATATTACCTGTTGTTATAAGCTGAAACAATTCTTACCTTTGGTTATGGACTGGCTCTGTTGACCAACTCATCGTAGCTTTTGTCCTTTTTCCCCATAGATATTGGCCACAATGTTCATTTTTTCAAGGGTTTATTCTTCTCTTTCTCCTTTCTTTCCCCCTTCTCCCCATCTCTTCCCATTGTGTGTGTGTGTGTGTGTGTGTGTGTGTGTGTACATGAGTGCACATGTGCAAGTGCACATGTGTCTGTCCATGCAGGTACCTGCAGAGGCCAGAAAATGGTGTCAGATCCTCTGAAGCTGGAGTTACAGGCAGTTATGAGCCTCCGTGCGGATGGTTGGGACCTGAACCCAGGTCATCTGCAAGAACCAGTTTTCTTAACCACTGAGTCATCTTTACTGGGCCCCTACTGTTCATTTTGATTCTGAATAATCCATCATTTTTCTCTAATTAATGTATGTCTCTTGTCACCTCAATTAAGGTATACTATAAGAACTACATCTTTAAAAAGTTTTAAGATCCATTTCGGCTATGGTCTCATCCAACAGAAGGTGTTCAATAAAATCATTCTTCCTACCCAAAGAGTGAGTATTTCATTCAACTATCTCTGAGTCCAGAAACACAATAGAGAGAACCTAATCTCTCCCTGTCCCTCCCTTTCACCAGGAAGATATGAGCAGCTAAAGTATTTGGTGCTATATATAGTCAGTTGATGTCAGCTGGATGCCAGTCTCTTCAGAAAAGCCTCAGTCCCCTGTTTGAGTCAGAGCTAGGGACCATGCTGTTCCAGGTTCAAGGATAAAAAACCCATCAGGCCCAAGTGCCACCATATTCCACCGTCAGCGTTTAACTCTACAATTGGGATTCACCCCTGCTGAAAAGTGCAGTCTAACAGTGAGGTGAGTATATTGTTTCCTAAAATGTTTTATTAGTCAGCTGTCCCCAGAGGTTCAAAGTTGTGACTCATAAATTAGCATTCTTTGCTTTAAAGGAAAGCTGTTGATGCCAACTTAAAATGTTTCCACCAAAGAGTTCTGGCTGAATCTGGCGTCATCCTCATTCTCAGAGTTTGCTGGAAGGGATGTACTCTGATGCTGGTAGATGAAAGCCAGTCCAGAAGCACTGACAGATGAAAAATAAACTGTAGAAAAGGCAGGGAAGAGCCAGGAGGCTGGCTCTTTCATTGTTTCTCAATGCAAAAGTGGTCAATGTACTGATGAAAGATTGGGTCTAAGACCATACTGTCCTCCGTCTACCGGGACATGGGCTGCTGCTGAGAAATGTGCAGTGTGGATAGACAGGCAGTATATTTTGGTCTTTAGTAGTAAGTGATGACCAATTCTCAATAAAGAAGGGAGATGTTCTCTTTCAGAAAGGATGATCGTCACAAATTCTTCAGACTGCCTCAATAACGTCCCTTTATTTTCAACAGGGAATAAAAAACCATGCTATCACACAGTGCCATGGTGAAGCAAAGGAAACAGCAAGCATCAGCCATCGCAAAGGAGATCCATGGAAACGGTACCACTAAAATCTCCATAGTCGTAATGTAGCACAGCATGCATATAGGTCTTCTCTGACGTTAATATTCTATATAGCTCACGTCCTTAAATACTTCCTGTCCACCATAACAAACGAGAAGCTCGGGGAGGGGGGTTCTGTAGAAAAGCCTGTGGTGATGGATCCCTTTGTAGTCGCCCTTCCTCATTTGGAAGCTATTTTCAGATGAACAACTGCTGTAGAAGGCAGGAGGCACACTGACAGCTGATGTGCGTTCTCTTGGCTTGCCTCCCACATTATCAGTGAACGTGATGCTTATTATTTTTGTTTGGTTTTAGATAACTTTCACACAACCTTGCCTTTTTTTTTTTTTTGGTTTCTACTTCTTTTACTTTGTATTACATGAAAAATTCAAAATATGTTCTATCAGCCTTTTAAATTAAAAAAAAAATAACTGCATAGGAGTTCGTATGCATTGCTTAATCCTGACACCAATATTCACATTTGATAATTGATTTTTCTAACATTATTGCATGCAAAAATCTACTTTTATTTATACTTTCTGAAAATAATAAAGTTCTTTTAATGTCAAAACAAAGTGATTTCTAATATATGACAGATGTAAGATATTATTCCGATAATAGATAATATCGCTAACATTGTGAAATCTTAGCAAATCACTCTGGAAGACCTTATGTTTTTCTTGTTAAAAAGCAAGTTCATTTTGTTCGTGAATAAAGATTAGCATACTGTTAAGTTTTGTGTTTAATGTCCAGGCCCTTTTTAGGGCTGATCTGAGCCATTCCAGACATGTTTGTGGAAATTTGAGGGATGTCCCCTTATTTTTGTTCTGCTGGAAGCAAATGGAGCCTTGCACCAGGAAAATATTCATATCTAGAGCTATGAAACCTGGTGAGGCATCTGGAAACTGGGGTGAGTGTAGTATTTCACATCTTCCTTTCCATAAAGCAAGCTGAACAACCAATCAAAGAGCCTTACATACCGGCCACATACCACAGCCTTGTTGAAAGGGTACGGCTTAGCTTTATTCTTTTTGCTATCAAATCACTGCCCTGGCTTCTGCTTGTTTCTCATGCTTTACTTTCATGCCAAGTTCATTTAGAATAAGATGAGAATGTTTCTGGCCTAGCTACCAGAATGCATCAATCGAAAGTTTTGAAACCCACACTTTTTAAAAATTTGCATGCATCTTTGTGTGTCCTATTTTGGGGAATTAACTTGAAATTGTTTGCATGGCTTTTCTAGTCACGATGACAAAAATCAGATAATAACTTAAGTTTGAGACTAAATGGTTTACTGTAAAGCTAGGCTTTTAGATAAGTCACTTTTCAATTACACCATCATCATAATTACCTTAGGCAATACCCCCACAACTGATCCCATCTAATTACATCATAATCGTAAGTAAGTAAATCCATTTAGTATATTCCCTCTCTAAATTATGTGTCTGATTCTACTCTATATTTGCCTTGCCTGTATCTATGGGAGTAAAATGACATCTTTTTAATTTTTATAAACATAAACATTGAAAGCTTTATTTTTAGAAAGTATAAGGAAAATACAATTATATATCAATGGGGAACACTACAACCTCCCCATCAGGAAGTCTTGGCCATGTGAAGTCCTTCCCTCCATCACTGGATGAGCTCCAGCCCAGGTAGGAGGAGCCTCAGGTTCTGGCTTTATGATGCTGATACTCTAGATAAGCTGGACAATCAGACTCATCCAAGATAAAACAACTACAGGATGTCATGAAGCAGGACAAATATTTAGTTTCTTTCTCTTATTTCTGCTGGAGTCTTCCATGGAACTTAACTATTTGTGGCCTGCAAAGAATAGAATGCTCTGCAGCCAGGGAATGTCCCCATTTCTAAGGAGGCAGAAATGACATCTGGACTCCTTCAGAGAAACACTTAAGGTGGGAATGAGTCTTTATATTATAAAACACATTGCAGCTGTAAACATCTGGATAATAATAATATATTCAGGAGTTCTAGTCTTAAGTTTAAGACTAAGTAGTTTCCTTGCACATAAGAACAGTTTTAAGTATTATAACTCATACTTTATTGTTATCACACTCCACAAACATTTAATCTGGATGGAACAGTGAATGAGCCAGTTCAGCCAGCTGCCTTTCACGAGGAGGACATTCACTGTAGTTTGTATATGGCTGAGACCACAGCTGAGATGAGAAGGGAGCTATAAGAGGGAAAGTTGCACGTAAGATCACTCTTACAATCAGAAGAGCAAACTGCCTGAAAGAATTAGTGAAAAATTCTACCCATATAGACTATAGCATTACCTGGATAGAATAAGTGTTTTTAATCCCTAGTTTCTGTTTACTACACCCATGTTGTTGCTTATTATGGGCCCATTGTGATTTGGTGTCACATTATACACCCGTCTGAATATATCACGTGTCCAACAAATAGCTGATAAAAGTATCTAGGACCTGCCAGACAGTTCAGCAGGTAAGAGAGCTTGGTGTCAAGCCTGGGGACCTGAATTAAAACCTGTAATCCACTTGGTGGAAGGCAAGAACAAACTTCTAGAAGTGTGTGTGTGAGCACACACACACACACACACACACACACACACACACACACACACAAAGACAGAGAGAGAGAAAGAGAGAGAACTAATAAACAAATGTTAAAGAAAAACAAAGTATTCCCTGTTACCCAGGCTGTCCACCCTGAGAGCCTCATCATTGTAAAGCACTATTGTCCTACTGTAGAGGAAGGAATGGAGACGCCATCTCAAGTTACTGCTGTAACAAAAACCTGTGCACTTCATACAACCACATCTGAATAGTGTTATCATGCAAGACTGAAGAAATATTTTGCCTTTATCTATACACGAATTAGCTGTGGGGACAAGGAAAGACAGACCATAATAGACAGGTTATTTTCATAATTTCAGGAAAAGAGTTTAGCTTTGTGTTTTGAAATTGGGAGGTCCTGATTCTGAATGGTGGGTTGTGTAGATATGCCATCTAATTCTGATATTCCATTTTTCCATCTGTTGAACTGCCTGAGGCTGTGTCTGTTTCTCCAGCAGTAACAAAAGGAATTATAGTACTGATGTAAATTGCAAGGATTTACCTGGGTGGTGGTGGCACATACTTTTAATCCCAGCACTCAGGAGGCAGAGGCAGGAGGATCTCTGTGAGTTCAAGGCTAGTCTGGTCTACAGAGCTTGTCCAGGACAGCCAGGGCTACACCCTATTTTGAAACCTGGTTTTGAAAAAAAAAAATGCAAAGACTTTTTGAAAAATTGCAGAGCACAAGGTTTAGAATTTCAGATGAAGGATTATGTGAGAATGGATTTTTATTTTTTCTGTCAATCATAATTTCAGTACCAAAATGATAAGACCAGAAAGGCCTAATATATGTCAAAAATTGGGGTAGGGGAGAACAATTCAGTGTATGGGTTTGTGAGTTTCTTTCTTTAACTTTTCATATTAGCACTATCATAATCTCAAGAAAAAGTTGAGCATGTTTATTTTGAAAAATAATGTGTATTCACCTAATGAGGATTCAAATTTCTAAGCACCTCACCTTACTAAAAACCTTCAGAGAACTACGCTGCATTCCATTTCACACTAATCCCCACCCTGGGTGTCTACAGCATCTTTTCATTGTGATAGGCTCTTCTGCATTGTACAGGTAGTACTGGATGGTTCTGTTGTGCAACTCAGAACACTGAAATATAATTTCCTAAATATTTATAGATCATCACAGCTAATCACACATTAATAGAAAGCTTTATAAGTAATATTAAAACTTAAATTGAAAGCCACTGGTGGTGGTTCACACCTTTAATCCCAGTACTAGGGAGGCAGAGGCAGGTGAATCTCTGAGTTCAAGGCCAGCCTGGTCTGCCTTGTAAGTTCTAGGCTAGCCAGATCTACACAGTGGGACCCTCAAAAGCAAACAAACAGAATGTCAAAACAACAAAAACAAAATGCCCTCAAATTCATACAAAGATGTATGAAATAGGAACACAAAGGATCTCATAGAGGTTTCAAATTCATTTTCACTTAGAAAAAAACTGTCACTGAAGTTTTGTTAATTGAAAAATTTTCAAGCATTATTCGAGATCACAGGCTGGATAACAATGTTTTATGTTATATGTGATATATATGGTTTACAGTATATAAGAACATAGATTTTATGAACTATTATTTGTAGATGAAGTCCTTTGCAAGTGCAGAAAAGCATCTCTTTTTATCAGTAAGACCCACCCTAAGTAAAATAAGCTTCAGCTAGCTCTTCTCCCATGGTTTATCCAGTCTACTGAGATTGCATTTGCCTGACAATCACAAGGAAGAAGATTTGAAAGATCTTTGCTCTTACTACAATTGTTTGTAAGTGGATTTGATGCCTGGATCTGACTACAGTTCTATATCACTATAAATGACAGCAGTAGGAAGGTATGCCTAGCAATTTTATTTTCAATGGATGATCTAATGCCTCAAAGACAACCTTCTAAGTCACGAGGGTGAGAATGTGTGTCATTTATTGGGCACTGAGATCGAAAACACCATTAAGACCCCATGCTAGAGTTATACTGAAGGGCAAGGGACACCTGAACTTGGAATCTGCATATATATTAGTGGACAACATTCTCCTCTGAAAGTTTTGAGTAATGAGAGGGATCATTCATTAGATTCTCAGCTCACAGATGGTTCTGAAACTTTTGCTCTTGTGACATCATAAACTTAATTAACTTTACAAGGAAGGGGAAGGAAACCTTGAGAATGCAGCTTGTCCTTTGATGTTTGTTTATGCAAAGTATGTTGCCTTAATCTGTTCCTGACATTGATGGATATGATGCTTTGGTTGGTGGTTTGCCGTGTTTTGTGTTATAAATACTCTCACCATCTTCTAGCTCTCATCGCTTTTAGTGCGGGAAGAAATGTGCAATGGTGCAGTGCCACATATGTACTTAAAAAGCAATGGCATAGCAAGCACCATAGTATTTTCAGATCTTCCTAATGTACCTACAATAGGTATGAATAACCTCAAGACCACATAAATAACAAGAGTATCCAGCAACTTATAAAGTGATAGCTTTTAAATAGTTAATGCTATTTTTATTGTGATTTGTCCAAGTATTATACTTACACAGTTCTTTGTTTTTTACTCATGGTGTCACTGTTGAAGCTCAGGCTAGTCTTCTACTTGTGACCCTCTGGTCTCTGCTGAGCGCAGGATAGCAGGGATACGCTACTATGCACAGCCAGAAATTCTTTTCAGCAGCAGTTAGGCTAGGCAAGTGCTCTGCCTATATCCCGTATGTGTGTGTGCATGTGTGTGTGTGTGTGTGTATGTGTATGTGTGTGTGTATGTATGTGTTTATCTGTGCGTGCACACACGTGCATTTGTGTTTGTATGTGTGTGTATGCATGCAAGTTTTTAGGTGTTCAAGTAGGTCCTGAATTTAAGTTGACCTTGAATCCCTGATCCTTTGCCTCCACCCCTAGAATGCTGGGATTAGGGGCATGCACCACCACATGTGAGTAATCATTTAATTTTCACAATTATGTGTTCACAGTATAACTACCGGCTTGTAGAATTTCTGAAAATGTATTAGTCTGGACTGTGGACCAGCAGGAGTCCCCGCACATCACTTAGTTGTTTTACACAATGCTTCTGAGCTTAAACATCCAGAAGCTGTTCAGTCACTCAAAGTCACTGTGGAGTGGGAAGGAGAAAATTTAGGACTGAGGCGATACAGATTGGATGTGATGAATAAATTGAGCGTTGGTAAAGTTTCTTGCTTGCTTCTTGCTTGCTTCTTATGCCACAGGTTCTTGTGGCATAAATTTACAAGCAATTCTGGATTGTATCCCTGATAATTTCTCTGCATGCCCTGCCACTGAGGGCTGGTAAATTCAGGTAGCTCTGAGTGTACATTTATTCCTGTGGCAGCTTGTGTTCAGTTGCTAACAAGGAGTGACTATTTCTTGAGAACCCAGTGAGCCTATAGCTAGGGGCAAAAACTTTCTTTTTCAAAATATGCCATATTTCTGCCTTATTTCTCAAGGGCTTCACCACAGGGCTTCTATAGATCAGCTTATATTAGCAAGAATATGTAGAGAACATGGCTATATGAGTTAGCACGTGTTAATACTTTGTTAACAAATATAACAGAAAATAGGTAAACAACAAAGGAAATTTAGTGGTTTACATATCTAGAAAGATCAGAGGTGACCTGTGAGGCCACATCCAGAGGCTTCTGCATAAACCCAGGACATAATCCCCACGTTGACTCTCTTGGCTTCTGTCTCAGTAAGTCCAAAAATATTTCTTTTCCTAACAGTTTCATTTTTTTCCTTATGCAATTAACAAAAACTTTTCAGTGGCAAAGAGATTCTGTGCATTATACAGAAACATATTCCTGATTCTAAAAGCATCTGAGGGGCTGGCCATGATGAAAACACACCTACAAGCTCAGAGCTTGAGAAGGAATTAAAACAAAAGAAGAATGTAGAAGAATTTCATCTCTATGTATGGGAAAGCTCTATTTCTAGAAATAGAAAATAGTCATTTGCCTTTTTTTTTGTTTGTTTGTTTATTTTGAGACAGAATATCAGTACATAGCCCAGGTTGACATCAAATTCACTATGTAACTCAGGGTAGCCATGAACTCACAATTGTCCTGCATCTACTTCTGGGTTCTGGGATTGCAGGCATGCACCAACACCCTCAGCTAAAGATAACACTCATTACAAAAATGTTCCTATATTCACGAAATAAGGTGCATTAAAATGTAAAACCCAAAGAAAATTCAAACCATAAAATAATTGTGATTCAGTGCTTCGGGGCTACAAAGGAAGCATGAGTAATTAATTATACGTAGATTTTACTGCAGGGATTGGCAGAAATGGCATCTGAGCTGGTTGGGAAAGATGTCCACTCCGTTCATCTCACCTGCTCCCTTTACGCAGGTTGCTTGGTGCTGGATACGGAATGAATGGCATTTATCCAAAACTAGACAGTGGAGCTGAAGGGAGCCTGCACTTCAGCAATAGGAAAAGCTCAAGCTGATTAAACAGAAATAGGGGTGGGTGGGGGGAAGCAAAGCTTACTAACAGAAGCATGAGGCAGTTCTGTTTGAAAAGTCACTAAATGGAGAGCCTAAATGATACTAAGAGTATAGCGACTAACTTTTATTTATTCTTTCTATGTGCCTGATGACATGCTAAATGCTTTATATGAAATATTTAACTTATTGAACATAACTTAGTTATATTTAATACCAACTCTTTGCAATAATAATTGTTCTCATTATTATTAGCTGAACACTAGAGATGAGGACATGGAGGTTTAGACAAAATGAGCAGCGTATGTGGTCATGCAGAACCCAAACGGTGAGTCCAGGATGTGCCCCAAGGCTAGGCAGCTGAAGCACAGCTCTGTCACTTACTATAATAAAGTAGGGCGTGAAACAAATTATAGAACTTAGCAGAGTGTTTTAAAATGCTTTCTTTTGGATTTTCCTGAATGTAAATATCGTTTTACAGATGTCGACGGTATGGACCTGGGCAAAAAAGTCAGCGTCCCCAGAGACATTATGATAGAAGAATTGTCCCACTTCGGCAATCGTGGAGCCAGACTGTTTAAGATGCGTCAAAGAAGATCTGACAAATACACCTTTGAGAATTTCCAGTATGAATCGAAAGCGCAAATAAATGTAGGTAACAGCCGTACTGTGAGTATGCAAATGAACGAACAGCCTATCTAAGGTAATGTGTGTGACCAGGCTCCCAAGCGAGTGGCTCTGCAAATCTTCTTTCAGTTGATTCTATAAGACCCTTTTATTCAGGATGACGACTAGCCTAGGTGGCTACAATAAAGGAAGCATTATGTATGATATGAGAATGCCTTTTTGTTCAATAGTGCTATTGTGAGCTGCAGACTTGGCACTGAGGAGCTGGCCTGTTCTACTAGGAGGATGGGAGAGTGAGGGAGAGAAGTGGTACCAGAGGCTTCCAGGTCTTATCGCTTACAGCGAAATGTTTGTGGTGGAAACACTCCCAGAGCACACAGAGCTCCACAAAGCAAGGACACGTGTTGTATTTGCTGGGTACATCCTGGCCCTGCAAATTCTGGGAATAGCAAACTCCATTAGTCCTGTCTCGAAGTATTTATTCTACATGGAGATGACAATTAGGTCCACTATGGACCTAACTCTTTGGGCCAATGAACATCAAAACCTTAACATTTTAAGTCGTATTTTACAGCTGGGTGTGGTGGTGCACAGCAGTAATCCCGCACTCTTGTGGCAGAGGTAGAAGGATCACTCACAAGCCCGAGGCTAGCCTGGGCTATGTAGTGAGTTCCAAGCCAGCCAAGACTACATTGTCAGTCCTTGTCTCCAAACAAACTAACAAAATTAGATTTTACTGAGTTAGCATCATATTCATTTAAATAGTCATTGAGAGAAACTGTAGAGAAGGAAGTTAGTTCATAAAAGACAGAAAACCTGTTAGGTAAAAACTACTTTCTTTTTATTACTTATTTCCTTGCTATATTATACTAACAGTTAAATGGGGGGAAAAATGAGATAGAGTCTTACTATGTAGCCCTGGCTGGCCCGAAACTCTCTGTGTAGACCAAGCTAATCTTAAGCTCAGAGATCTGACTACCTCTTCTATCTGAGTACTGGAATTAAAGGCCTGTGCTTAAATTAAGATTTGGAGAGCTGAGGATTTATACAATGGTTGAATCCTTGCCTGGCTTGTCCAAGGCCCCACGTTCAATTCTAGTTTTAATTGTGAACTCAATTAGATATAAAACTCCACTCAGCTACAGTATTTACATTTGTAAAGGATAGTTTTTTATCTTGAAATAATGAGTAAATATATGTTATTTTAGCCTGTTAGTATACACAATACCCTCTTCTCAGAAAATGTCTGTGGCTAATACAGTATGAGCTGAAAATAATCTGCACTTATCTGACGGTCTATTACGTAATTACTTTCATCAAGGAATAACAACAAAGAAGGCATTTTACAAAGTACTATGAAATAGGTGGATTAAGGAGAGCCTTGCAAAATCATCTACAAGTTTGGACATCTCACTAAATGAATAGTGTCTGTTTTCATGACTCCCACTTATACTGCAAAGACTACCAGTGTAACTACAGCTCTGCAGAAAATATATGGGATTGAGACTGTCCTCATGAACATGACATAATCTCTCATTACGAGTAACTGAACTTGTTGACAATAATCTTACATACTGTTTTCAGTTGTAGTATGAAGATATGACTTTAAAAGCTTTACTATTTCAAGAAAATTTGGTGCTGAATGATTACTAGAATCCCAAACAGCCACACTAAAACAACTTAATGATGATAAATAGCTCAAAACAGTAAATACTAATAAAGATTGTAAAGGCCATGATTACTCAATCTTCGACAAAGTATGCACCTATTTGCCTTTGAAATTTCAACATAGTGTGTATAGCATAATAGGCACTCAATAAATATTTGCCAAAGGTACAAATTAATTGATAGGAACAAGCATTCTTTAAAAAACTCCCTGTCCTGTTAACAACGATCCAAATTGCTGTGACTATGTCATCATTCCTGTGACAAAATGAGTATGACTTCATACACGCTGTCTCCCTCATGTTCCTCAGGCATGTTTTAGACTTGAAATCATGTCATAAAGAGGTTATACAGTCAGATGGTACCTTAGAGAGGATTTGAGTTCTCATAATTTACAGATATAAAAAAAAAAAAGAAACTAAGAAAGGCAAGGGAACTTGTAAATTAACTAAATCATATTGCTCATAAGAGAGTCAAGACTAACTTAGCACATGGTTCACAGGCAAGAGTTTCCTTTTAACTCATCAAGAGCCATTAGCCTAATTATTGATTATAGTTTTTGGAGAATGCTTTTATTTTTCACATCTATGGGGCTATAGACACTGTAAAACTAATTGTTTATCTCTATAGTTCCTAGTTTATTATAATGTTTAGTATCTCATATAGATAATAACTTACGTGAAATTCCCGATAATCAATGCTCACATCTCATCTATTCAGTATCATTATTTATCTTCTTCGTTAGTCTGTTTTTTGCTTTGTTTTGTTTTGAGACAGAATCTCATATATCCCAGACTGGCCTTTGGCTGGCTATGTAGTCAAGACTGGCCTTGAATTCCTGATTCTCCAGCCTCTGTTTCCAAGTACTAGGATTACTGGCGTGCATGACCGAAGTAAAAATATAAATGCAACTTTGAGCTCAATCTATGCGTGGGGCACTGACAAATTAAAGTCTTTCTTTCCATTTTTTTTTGTGTGGGAAAAAAAAAAAGACAATGACAACAAACGGGTGAATTCTTCAAAAGAACGAGTGCTTGCTATATGAATCAGCTTTAAAGTCTTGGTTGATGAAGTCATGTATGTCTTGGCTACCCCTCCCCCCAAAAAATAGAAAGAGAAGGAAAAAAAGGCAGCGGTGAAGTAAACAAGCATTCAAGATAAAATGGAAATGTAAGAGGAACTCATGAGAGTTACAGTCCTTTTCTATAAGTCACTGTAAATGGATATTGGACTGTTTGCAATCTCTAATGTCTCTAGGGGAAAGTGTACTATAAAACAAATTCTGCCAGGGAAGAGCACACCAGTTGCCTACCTAATACCAAATCCATGAAAACATACAAGAAACATTATACAGACTGAGCAGGTTGTATTTATGTATTTTACAACATATATAGATATATGTGTGTATACACACACATATGTGTGTGTGTGTGTGTGTGTGTGCATGATATACGTAACAACAATTAATGAAAGAAGAAGCCATGGATTTGAAAGAGATCAAAAAAGGGACAGATGGGAGGGTTCGGAGGGTAAAAAGGGAAAGGGAAAATGATGGATTTAATTTTATATTATACTCTCAAAAAACAAAAAGAAATAATTTTAAAAAATAAAAGAAAAAAATTACATTTGCAAATGCACTGAGACATTTTCTTCCCTCACAAAACAGTTCAGTTTGTGATGATTTTAGAATACTACATTCCATCTTCCTTCAACATATATTCACTACTATATTAAAATTAAAACTTCCAATTTTTTTTAAAAGCAATTCTTAACTAATACTAAACAAGCTATATTTGGAGTCTTAAAACATATTTATTATTTTTTTGTTTAAAAACAATTTCTTTATTATTTGGTATAAAGTTTATAACAAACCCTATATTTATCGTTATTTCTGCAGAAATCATGTCATGTGCGTTGTATATTTGTTTCTAACTTGAATGTCTTTATCCTATAAGGTGCTGTTCTGGTTTCATTTTCTTACAGATGATGAGCACTGTAATTTAAGGCTTATGTCACACTCAGTCATCACCTGAGCGCCATACGGCTTTGTTTATACACTAACCAATGATAATAGAAGTCTTGGGACCTGCCTGCTCATGACTAACCCAAAGAGTTGATGTTCCTGTTCATTGTAAGCCTCAGGAGAAACTCCAGCAGGCTGGAATTATGATTCCTAAAATGAATGTGGATAGGATTGCCTGTACCCATAGGTGAAATTCATTTTATAGACACCTTCTCGAAACTTAACGAAAGCTGATTCTTTATCCATTATGCTTTGAACCTTCTCATATTTATCTCAACAGCCTTTCAGTTTACAATTGAAGTTGGTAAAATATTAATATAGTAAATTAAGTAAAACATTTGAGATAGTTGTTAAGTTCAAAATGCAAAACACTAAATAATATATGGATGTAAAATGCTTTATATTTTGTAATTATTGAAAACAGTTTTTAAGCCAGGCTGTGGTGGCACACGCCTTTAATCCCAGCACTAGGGAGGCAGAGGCAGGTGGATCTCTGTGAGTTCAAGGCCAGTTTGCTACAGAGTGAATTTCAGGACAGCTAGAGTTACAACAGAGAAACCCTGCCTTGAAAAACAAAAAGAAAAAAAGAAAGAAAGAAAGAAAGAAAGAAGGAAGGAAGGAAGGAAGGAAGGAAGGAAAGAAGGAAACAAGGAAACAAGGAAGGAAAGGAGAGAGATAAAAAAGAAGGAAAGAAAGAAAGAAGAAAGAAAGAAAGAAGGGAAAGGAAATGAAAGGAAAGAAAAAAGAAAAGAGAACAGCTTTTAAAACTTCTTTGAGACAGAGTTTCACTGTGTAGTCCTGGCTGGCTTGGAACTCCCTGTGTAGACCAGACTGGCCTCAAATTCACGGAGTCACCTCTGCCTAATGAGTCCTGAGATTAAAGGCATGTTCCACTATACCTGGCTAAAAACAGTCTTTACGTATAACTACAGAAAAAGAATATTGTAGCCTAACTGGATTTTAAAAGACTATAAACTAGTGGGGAACTCATGACAGGAATGTGGTAACACAAATCTGTTTGACAAGAACAAGTAAGAGAGGTCATAACCGAATGGGGCAGATGTAGTTGAAGTGCTGAGATACTGTAGCTGTGGTGGCACTTCCGGTAGGTCATATCAGAAAGAACAGGGAACTGAAGGGAGACATAGAGAGTCTAGGATTTGGCTTGATAGGAAACAGAGGAAGGTCATTCCAAGCAGGTGAAGTAGCAATAGTAAATTGATGAGTGGGAAAGAACAGAGAATATGGGAGATTAGATCTTGGAAATGTGCTGACACATGTAAGGTTAAGTCCAAGATCTGAATGGCTGGACATGACTGTGAATAGTGTTAACATGAAATAAGGAAGAATTTCTAAAGGTTGGAGTCATGTCGTACATAGAAGTATTAGTGTTCCAACTGACTGAAAGAGAAGTGCATGATGGGAAATGAGCAGAAGGTAGATGTTTGTATGATAAAGAATGAGGGCAGTGAGTGGACTCGGCAGTTGAGAGTCCTTACTGCTCTTGCAGAGGACCTAAGTTTAGTTCCCAGAACCCACACGGCAGCTCCCAAAACCCCTTAACTCCGGCTACAGAGGATTCAACCTCTTCTTCTGTCCTCTGGAGGCAACTACACTTACATACACATACACAGACACACATGCATGCAACTAAAAATAAAATAATCTTTGAAAGAAAAATAAGCAAGGAAGATATCCACATGCAGACTAAAGTGGCAAAGTAAGACTATGTCTAAGAAGGTTATGGCAAAAGAAAACCAGCTAGATTTGATAATTTATTTAATAAAAATTCAGCAAGCACTCATAGAATACTTACATTGTATAAGGCTTTGTAAAACACAAGTATCCAACTGAATCCAAAGCAGACATGTGTGCACGTGAAGATGGTCGTGTAAGGGACCTAGAGAGCGGTTTGTGACTGAAGTGCCTTCTGGTACTTGAGAGCCAGTGCTCAGGGAGGGGACTTCCAGGTCAGATCTAGCTCCAAACCTCGTCTTGTGTCCAAACTGCGTGATGCTTTCATCACTAGTGTCGTCTCTTCTGTTTCTGAGAGACAACCAAGGGCAACATTGGGGTTCTCTTGGACTCTCTTGACCAACGACTCAAAATGAAATTTCACTTACCTGACACTGGGGGTTTTGCTAAATAACCCGTGACTCTTGGGAGAAGCATTGACACCTCAAGTGGCATAATTTCATTTAAACTATATTTAATATATGTAACACTCACATATATGTATAACACATATATACAATATATGTTAATATATTATATAGTGTATTATATATAATTTAAACTAAATAATATATGCAATACATACATGTAATATATGTTAATATATATTATATGGAATATATGTAGCACAAATACTATATATATATTCTTTTAAGTAAACATAAAACAATATTCTCTATGGCTTTCCCAAGCATTCTTGGTGTTATTTGTCCCTCCTCTCTCCCTCTCTATTACCCCTCCTCCTCCCACTTAAAGTCCCTCCCCTGTCTTTTCCATTCACTCATTCATAGCACCTGTGTCCTATTCTCCTCTCTAGAACTCCTCCCCTCCTGCCATGGTCTCCTTTTACTTTCCTGGTTTCTGAGGCTACTCCAGGTTATACACTCACATCTGAAGATTCAGACCTAGAATACAACAATAAGAGACACCATGTGATGTTTGTCTTTCTGGAAAAACTAAGGGTTACCTCATCCAGTATAATATTTTGTAGTCTCATTAGTTACCTGCAAATTTTTGATTTCATTTTTCTTAACAGCTATATAACATTTCACTGTGTATATGAACCACATTTTCAAAATCCATTCATCAGTTGAAAGACATTGATCAATTGAGTGGGAAGAAACACACAGAGTAGGAAAGAGACTTTGCCAGCTATACATCTGAAATAGGATTAAGATCCAGAATATATAAAGAACCCAAAACAGAGAAAAGAAAACAAATGACCTGTTTTTTTGTTTTTTTGTTTTTTTTAAATGGGTCTGGATCTGAACAGAGAGTTCTCAAAAGAACAAATCAAAATAGCTAAAAAAAAAAAAAAAAAAAAAAAAAAATCTTCAAAAATGTTCACCTTTCTTAGAAATCAGGAAATTGCAAATTAAAAATACTTTGAGATTTCATCTTAACACATCAGAATGGCTAAGATCAAGAAAACAATTGAGAACAAATATCAATGGGGATGTGGGAGAGGGAAGCCCTTTCTTACTCTTGGTGGGATTTAATAGTGCAGCCACTATGGCTCCATTGTAAAGAATTCTCACCAAGCTAAAAGTAGAACTACTGTAGAGCCCAGCTGTAGCACTCCTTGGCATGTGCCCAATGGACTCAGCAAATACTTTCTTAGCTATGTTCATTTCTGATCTGTTCACAACAGCTAGGGAAACGGGAACAAATGAAAGCTTTTAAAGGTGTTTGCTATCTTGTTGCCATAGAGTAACTCCTAAATTATAAGACTACAATAAATTCACTCAAAAATTAAAAGAGAAGTGTCTCTTTTTAGCATTTTGTTTTCTAAAAAGAAAAAAAAAATCACATTCTTTTAAATCCATGTAGTTAAATACATGTCGTTTTTCTGTGTGTGGGCATGGTGTATGACAGCTGTTTAAATGTCATAGAATTTGGAAACTTCCTACATTCTAAAAACATCTAAAGTTTAACTACAAAGAACAATGTTGATATAATACACTATCAGCCAAATAGGGTCACATAGCCCTCAAGAAAACATTTCAGGCTATTAGTTACCCTCTAGAACAGCGATTCTCAACCTGTGTGTGGTGATGTGTTGATCTCCTTTGGAGGCTGAATGACCCTTTTACAGGGGTCGCCAAAGACCATCTGTATATCAGATATTTACATTACAATATAAACAATAGCAAAACTACAGTTATGAAGTAGCAACAAAAATAATTTTATAGTTGGAGGTCACCACAACACGGGAAACTGTATTAAAGGGCCACAGCATTAGGAATGTTGAGAACCACGGCTCTAGAACATGACGGTAAGATCTTATTGCTGAAGAACCACTTACTTGAGTCATATAGAACGTGGGTGGATCTATCTGGTACTCAAATGGAAGCTTCATCCCTACTGGCTAGGTTTCATACCTGAAAAATGCTATGCAAGCTAACAGAGGAGAAAAATAAACATCGATCATAGCCAGATATGAACCTTGCAAATTACGTTCATGACTGGTCTAGCAAGACATGCCCACTGGTGCAATGAAGGCACAGATTTTGTGAAAGTAACCAACCACATTTTCATTGGATTTTAAACTTGCTTCAAGAGATGGAACCTATATATGACACTGAAAATGGAGCCAAGAACTTGTGTCTACAAAGGTCATGGGCTCACGGGGAAAACCTACTACTACTATTCTGCTAAAAGACATAATGTTAAAATTATTCCTAATGACTTACTGCTATACCCATAGATCAGTGCACTGCTCAGCCTTCATCAGAGAAGCTTCTTCTTGTAATAGATAACAGTTAATAGAGAGATTCATAATTGGTCAACATGGAGAGAATAATAAACTTCAGAGTGTTCAGTCCTAAATGGTATAACTACACCCACTCTCCTCTCAAGGCTCAGAATCATTGTGGACAAGGTAGTGGGAAGATTGTGACAGCCAGGGGTTAGTGGATGGCTTCAAGGAGACAATGTTTACCACACACAGCAGGACAGGTGAACATATGAACTCACAGCCATTGTGACAGCATGCACAAGGCCAGAGCAAGCTCAAGCCAGACAAAACCCAGCATGGGAAAGGAGAGGTGGACATGAGGCCTTAACTAGCTGAGGAGATCTTGGCATCTGATTGCTGCTGAGAGAGGGAAAGTCAATTGCTGTTGTTTTTTAAATGATGTGACACCTGGTCGACCAGACTTCAGGGCGAGTCCCACAACCTGACATACATGAAGGTTTTCACTGAACTATTCAACTGTGGTCCTGAGAAACAATATGGTAACATTCTACAAATGGAAGCTTACATGTGCTATTACTGTGCCTAATTGTTTAATTTTACTTTTAAACAAATACAGCACAAAATTGCTATGCAGAATGGGAAAATTGAAGGAAGCAACCTGGAAGGAAATTCACAGCAAGCCCCCTCAACTCCTCCCAACACCCCAGATCCACGAAGTCCCCCAAATCCAGAGAACATTGCACCAGGTAACTAACCACCTTCCAATGGAACAGTAAAATTTCTATGTATTTAAAGATACTACCCCTTTGAAGTTTCATTAAATGGTATTTAAATGATACAGCTTTTCTCATTAAATATATTTTGGCCATAAGTTTAAGACAAATATAACAGTTAAGTTTAAAATGATCGTGTAAAATATTATATATGTATATATATATATATGTATATATATATATATTCTGAAAGAATACATATATATTCTTTCAGATGGTCCATGGTATTCCTTTTTTTAAGTTTTTATTTATTTATTGTGTGTGTGTGTGTGTGTGTGTGTGTGTGTGTGTGACTTCTACATAGTGCATGTGGAGGCCAAAAGACAGCTTTTATTTTCTGGTTCTAGAAGTCACTCCATAGACCAGGCTGGCCACAAACTCACAAAGATCTAACTGCTTCTGTCTCTCCAGTTCTGGGACTAAAGGCATGGGCCACAATCACCCAGCCAAAAGGATACATTTAAAAAAAATAGTCTTACTTAAATAAATGTAAATTATAGTCAAAGGGAAAATAACATGATTTGGAAAAGCAAATCAATAAAATGTGTCTTCTTTTCTAAGTTCCTTAAGCTTAAAAGAATCTTTTAAATGTCTCCTTCAGTTTGCTGCTTTCTGGTGACTCAAAGAAAAGGCTCTTCATAAACTTACTCCAGCAAGAAACATTAAATGCAGAAAGATGTTAGGTGACATTTAGTAAGCAGGGCACTCTGTTAATTCACTCTTGCTCTGTTTCCAAAGGCTATTCTGGACCACTGAAGGAAATTCCTCCTGAAAGATTTAACACCACAGCAGTTCCTAAGTACTACCAGTCTCCCTGGGAGCAGGCCATTGGCAGCGACCCTGAGCTCTTGGAGGCTTTGTACCCGAAACTTTTCAAGCCTGAAGGGAAGGCAGAACTGCCCGATTACAGGAGCTTTAACAGGTAACTCAGTTACCCAGGGTGATTCTGTGGAGATGTGAAACCCAGCATTCTCACTATGGTACAGGGAATCAAATATATGTAAAAAGCCATCTTTGATCTTAAGAAAATAATTTAAGTAGAAACACGGGCTTATGCTAAGTCTGCATGGACATTCATTTTGGCACTATTACTAATACTCTAAAAGTTTTATCTTTCTAATTCACTGGGGTCTGCATGAAGAGCTTCATATCATTTATTTGTTTATTTATATGTTTATACGTCTCCATTTTGTTTGTGTGGTGAGAGGGCAGCATGTGGAAGTCAGAAAAGATCATGCATTCAGTGGCCTGTTCTTTCCTTCTACCAAGTTAGTCCCTGGATTAAAGTATCTCTTCAAAGAAGTAAAAGCAAGTTAATTTCCTACTGAAATGATGGAATCATGAAATAATGGCCCAAATCATGATGTAACTACCAATCTGTAATTCTACATTCACTAAAAGTATTCTTTAAGGGTCAAAGTTAAATTCAAGAGTTATGTACACATTTTCAGACACAGACAATAAGGCAAGAATAACAAAAATTTGCCAGTTTTCACAGATGACACAATTACGTAAATCCACAAAAATTCAATAGGAACTACAGGCAAATCACCAGAAGGTAGATAGCAGAGGTACACAAAGTCAGCATAAAGTACACCAGGGAAAAATAACTAGAAAATAAATAATGCAAATAATACTCATGGCCTGTAATCAATGATTTGTGTGTCTTTCTTTGTGTATCTTGTACTTCAATAAGATTTTTATTTAAAAACTCTCACATAGACAAATAACTCCACTAATTTTCTCTACCTGGGTAAATTCAACAAAACAAAAACTCTTCTTTGAACTGGTCAGAATACAGTCCAGTCATTTAACAGAGAAGTTCAAATAATTTCCAGGTGTAAAATGGGTTCTTTTCCCATTGTAGGTCAACATAATTTTATTTTCTCAAACTATTGATTTTGAAAATATAATTTGACCAAGAATTTAGTTCCTCAACTACTATGCACACAATTCAAAAGTAAAATGCAATATTGTTTTTCTCTTATATTTACTAATTACTAAATGTGTTACTACATTGAGACTTTACTCTGATACAACTTTTTCAGTTTTGTAAAACAAATGGCAAAGACAAATGGGGACGTGGGATGTAGTTTCTACATATCCGAAAGTCTTTAGTGTCCCTGTGTTCTTAGGGATAATCATTAGATATTAACAAAGGGTGAGACGCAGGCTAAGAACATTCGGTGGTGGTAATGACGGAAAGAAAATTGGCTCCCAAGGACAATTACGATCTCAAAATGACCAAGATCTTAATACGACTTTCTGTTATGCTCCTTTTGGCATATTCAAACTTCATGCTCCATGGAACATGAGAAATGACCTGAGGAAGGAATTTCCTGGCTTTGCTTCAAATTGCTTGGGTACAGCATTTAACCTATTTTTCTCATCTGTAGAACATACTTTATGATTAAAGTGTCTTTAAACATCTATTTGCTATTTGGTAGAGTAATTTATTTTTCATTTCTTTGCAAACATTTTATCTTGCAGAAAAAATTAACAATTATGATGAGTATATCACACATTCAGTGCTATTAATTTTTACAAACGTAACCCCAGCAGAGTAAACAAGAGAGCAACTCTGTGCATCTGGAAGCCACAGGCTTATTATTCACTATATAGATGGAATAGTATGAAAACCTTTTTAAACTCAGACCTATTTCTGAAAAGTTAGCATTATGGACATTATAGAGATATAAATTCATTTTAAAAGAAGATTCCAAGTCTCTCCACTGGAAAGCTTTGCTCCACTAGCTTGGACTAAATCTTGAGAGTGTCTCCATGGACTTAAACACCCTACAGGAAGTCTCTCCAATGCTGTGGAGAGGTGAGAGGTTGTGCCCAAGTCAACAACAGGATGTAGTTGTAGAGGTGCCAAAGACAAGCAAGCTGTTTTCCAAACAGCAGCCTCTACTGGACCTGCGGTGGGAGCTAATGGATGGACCATGGAACAGAAGGGATATTGTCCTCTACAAAGCAAGAACACTACTCATAGTCTCCTAGTAAAAAATAAAATGCAACTGGTTATGAAGAAAGAAGACAGCACACTAAATGCCAAACCCAAGCAGTGGTTCGAAGGCCGAGGGCTTTCCCTTTGAGATTTAATTCAGAGAATACATTTCTAAATAAACTAATTTTATTTATGGAATAATTATAAAATCACTTGACCAAATTCAGCTTACTTCAGAAATATTCTGAAACTTCTTCTATCTAATGGGTGTAACCATTCTTAAAACTCCGGTAACGAGTGTTTTCTACAGGGACCCATGTAAAACAGCCATGCTTGGTTCAGTGTCTCTGTTGCTCTCTCCTGAAATTCTACCCGCCCCCATGTATATGCATACTGTGGGAACTGGCCCCAGGCCCTTGCACATTCGAGGCGTGTACTTTACTACTGAGCTATACCCCCAGCCTAAAATCACCAATAAACTGTGTATGAAGGGCTCTGTGTTATCTTACCAAGACTTCCTGACAAGTATTTAAATAGTGCTCTTCCTCCTGGACTAAATTCCACAATGTGATAAGTACCATGCTTTTTTTTCCCCTTTGTGGCACTTCTCATTACCTGCTGACCTGTCTGTCAATCCTTCCCTGTCCGTGAGTCTCCCTATCATGAAGACACCCGTGGAAAGTTGGGCAACTTTGTCCTATTTTTCACCATGACTTCAGCATTTATTATAACTGTACCTGAAACCTAGAAGGCATTCATTAAACATCTATGTTGAATAATGAATGAATGGGTCTTATATAATGTTTGGGCAACCCTGTATGTTAAGTAGTTTATCTTAGAGCAGTAGTTCTCAATCTTCTTAATGCTGTGGCCCTTTAATACAGTTCCTCATGTTGCGGTGACCTCCAACCATAAAATTATTTTCGCTGCTACTTCATAACTGTAATTTTGATACTGTTACGAAGAGTAATGTAAATATCTGATATGCAGATGGTCTTGGGCAACCCCTGTGAGAGGGTCATTTGACACCCTCCCAAAGGGGTCTCGACAGACAGGTTGAAAACTGCCATCTTAGAGGACGATGAGGACTTAGGCTAGCCAGTCTGACCCAAGGACTTCGCCTTTGAGATATTTCTACTTTAGTTTTTGTGTGCTGCTCTATAATTTCTACTGTGTTTACTTTTAGTTTATGTGGCAGTCTGGGAAGGAGAAATCCTGCTTTAACTTTTCCTCTTCATTGTTTTTGGCTTAGTCACATTATTATTAACTATTAAATTTCAGAACAAAACCATAAATTCTGACTGCCGCCGATGCACAGGAAGATGAAAAATATCCCGTCTTTATTCCCTACCTCCACCCCTTGTTCTCCGCTGATGCTGGTTAATTTAACCTGCATATCAACCATTTACTTTTCTGCAGTATAAACGTTTTTAAAAGTAGATAAGTTTTCTTGAAGAATAGTATCTTTCCTTGGTCACTAATCTCCATGCTCATATTTTAAATTGTTCTTTCTTTTGACAGCCTGTACTTTTCCATATTACTGTTTAACTAGGGTTGATTATTTACCCATTAGTTTGCTGGAGTATATTTAAGTAGCCCTCTTGGAAAGGAAACATCAATCCAATTCCAAGCTACTTGTGATTGGCATTTTACCTTAGCTTTTTCTCTTCAATAATCGTTCAACACTGTTTCACTTAGTATTTTGTTATCTAATGTTTTGAAAAAATATTATAGCTAGCATAATTCATCTTATCACCTTCCCTGTTCTCCCTCACCCCACCCCTTTAACATTACATTTAAAGAAATACAATTTTAACAAGAATGTTCAGGCAGACCTCCCCCACCTCTCTGTTTCTGTCTCTGTCTCTCACTTCCCCCCCTCCCTTCTCCCCTTCTTCTCTAGGCAAGCAAACTCATCCACAACCCTCTTCAGTGGGTTGACTCTTACTGGCTTGTAAACTCTTCTTTCCTCATTCAGAAAAGTTACTTTCTATCTTATCATTGGCTCTGATCATGATCTCATGCTCTGTTTTACACTACTGTGAGCTTGAATATCCTCAGTATCGACTCTCATTTATTTTGTTGTATTGTCTGCTTCCTGTACACTCTGGGAGACTTTTCCCACATAATTCAGTATAATATGACTTTACTACAGGAAAACAAGTTGACTAACTTACAAAGAGATTACGATTTCTTTGAGAGCAATGGCCAGGCCTTTAGTTTCTATTTACATTCTTCTAGCATGTTCTGAGAAACAATGGAATTTCATAATTGCTACTTGGCATCCTAAGGTAGATTATGATACTATGTGGTAATGGAGGCCTATGGTCTTCCTAGGAAAAAATGTGGCAGAGTACTAAAGGTGGAACAGTGAGGCTATCTCTAGGAGTATACACAAAGAAAGCATTGGCAAATAAGGGCCCAGTGGTTGGAATGTAGTTCAGGGGTAAGGCACTTGCCAGATTGCACAAAATCTGAGTGTGACCCTGAACACAACAAAATAAAGAAACAGAAAGCTCTGAATCGAACACGTAAGGAAAAACCCCTCTCACATATGCAAATAAAGGAAATAAATTAATAAATTGGGGCTCAACTTAATTGATACAGGTTCAATTTTAGGAACTTACTGTTATTATATTATTATAGAACAACAAATATTGCAGAGTTAAAAAGCTCCATGGTGCACAAAGCATCCACGGAATGTTTTAGAACAGCATATTGTTTTAGGAGTTTGACATAGAATTTATATATATATATATATGTATATAAAATTTCAAGTGTCTCTGAACTAATATAAATTTAGAATTATTTTCTCTACTCTAATAGTTTTTAAAAGACTATGGAAAATTAAGAGCAACATAAAATATTTCTGAGACTGGGGTTACGACTAAGAACAGTGTATTTGCGAAGCATGTGTGACCCTGGATTCAACTCCAAACCCTCCTCCAAAAAACAAGAACAAGATAAAAACTTTCTCATGCCATTGAAGACATTTTGAAACAAAATGTGTCATTAAACTCTTTCATCTTCCTGACTTCTGAGGTTGTATAAACATCAACCACCAAATCGTTTAAGGATGTAATGACAAGCTTGAAATGCTGCTGGTCGAGTGCCACTTCCTGTCATCAAGTGCCCTTTACAAGTTTTTCTAGTGACCTGAGTGCCCATCTAAATGGTCAACTTGATAGTAAAAGACATCCCGTGCAGTAGAGAAGAGTAACAAGAGGCCAACAGCAGCTCCTGGTAAAGAAGCTCCACGGACGCTTCCATACTGACATGAGGACACTGAATATAACACTCCTTCTAGCAGACTAAAGCAATCGATTAAAACAACTCAGAGTTAACGACTCAGCTTGTAGTGCCTTCTGTACATACTAATGCCTCTATTCATTCATATCCTATTCATAATAGGAGGCACACAGACTGCATTTAAGATAGTCAAGAAGGAGAGCACAGTGACAGAGAAACCAAGAAAATTAGAACCCTTCTAGGTCTTTCAACACTGTTCACCATTACACTGGAAAGTGTAAAAGTTTTGCTCACTCCTATTGTCCAGATGTCTGTGGGCATCTTCTGGCAGAATGCACTAGTCGAGCATATTTTAATGAGTCACAACATACATCAAAGAGAATTCCAACCCTTCTGGAGGTCGTAAGATAATAAACAAGGCAGATAAACCAACACATAAAATGAAAGGGGGAAGGGAGAGTCTTCGAAAACACAGCTTCAAGGAAAGAAGATCTTCAGGAAGTTAGGAGTTTAAACTTAAGGAGTGTTTAGAGTGTATTAGTTAGCCCCAGAGAGCTCCAAGCAGAGAAAGAAGGAAGGACGTGAGCAGGGGCAAAGTGACAGGCAGCATAGCGGGAAGGGAAATCAGTTTCCTATTTGGCAAAAAACAAGGTGGGCAAAACAGAGGGCAAACACAGTACGACTGTCCTCTCACTGAAATGTCCAAGTCATGTTCCCACCCACATACCAGCCAAAAAAAAAAAAACCCCTCAACCTTTCACCAGCTAGTTGCTAACACTCCAAACCTGTGAGCTGTCCTTGATGTTTCCATTGTTGGTCATTTTTATCTGACTTATGACAAAATGTCAATGTGCCTCCAAGACAGACCTTGAAACCACTTGGTTTTCCAACGTCACAGATAACGCCTGGAATTCAAACCACAATCTCACGGTTGCCTCTCTTGACCTCTTACAATCTGCTCAATGGCAACCGGAATTCCCTTTACAAAGTTTAACCAGATCATATCACTCCCCTCCAATAGTTTCCCTTCTCCTTCTCAGGAAATTCAATTTTTAAAATGATTTAATTTCAGGAGTGTGTGTGTATGTGTACGTGTGTGCATGTGTGTGTATTTTGTGTGTGTGTGTGTGTGTGTGTGTGTGTGTGTGTATGTGTGTGCATGTGTGTCTTCCAAGATCAGAAGAGGGCATCCTATCCTATCCTCTGGAGCTGGTGTTTCACGTGACTGTGTGCTAGAGGATGCGAGTGGTGGGAACCAAACCCTGGTCCTCTGAAGGAAGAGTAAGCGCTCTTAAGCCCCGAGCCATCTATCAGCTCCAGTATTTCTTCCTTAGACAAAACCCCTGACAGTCTGCCTGCGTGCCTCTCTTCCTCCATCTACTAGTCTAGAAAGATAGGTCTTCTTCCTTTGCCTGATCTTTCTAAGATTTTATCTGCCTTTGACTATTCTCTCTAGTGGATATACTGCTGTACATTAGTCAAATTCTAATGCCTTCAGAAGGTAGTTTAAAAATACCATTTTTTTCGGAGAAATATTTGTGATGATTCAGCCTGAAGTTATTCACAGTACCATCCTATTTAAATTTGCTACATCGCTCATCACTGTTAGATGTTTCCTTGTGTTTGTTTTTGTATTTTTGCCTCCTTCACTTCGTGAGATCTGAAACTGTATCATCTACATTGTTCATTTAGAATTGTGCCTGGTACCGAACGAGTAAATAATGCTTAACATAAGACAAGCTGGAAATTTATGGGAGATCCTGTATACAATGGTAGATTTTTATTCAGAGATAAGTGGAGGAATTGTGGAATCTTTTGTTTGTTTATTTGAGGATTATATTTTAATTACAGCATTCCTCCCTTTCCTTCCTCCAAACTCTCCCATATAGTTCTTCCCACATTCTCCTTCAAATTCATGACCTCTTTTTGCAAATTTTGAAACTTTTAAAGTGAAGATAGATAGAAACCTGCACAAGACACATTTCTTATCTTCAAAGAGTTTGATATCCACAGATGACCCTAAACATGATACTCTTAAAAGCAGACACAAACAATACAAATTACCACATCCCAAGTACCAGATGATTAATGGAAACAACCCATACCACAGGAATTTGATGAAGGAAGTGTGGGTTGGAATAGTTGGAGGGAAGATAGAACGGAAATACCACAGGCATTAAATACAACAAACAGCAAGTGCACAGAGGCAAGAATTGCTTGTCATGATTCAGGGATCAGATTTGTCCAAAGACAAGAGCACATACAGAAGTTTCATAGTAATTTGTCATTTATCTGTTTCACTATCAACGCATGGATCTTCGGTGAAAATGCACAACTCAGAATCCCCCAAACTGAAAAACACCAGTAGAAGACCATAATAACAGGCCCATAAGATGTTTGTGATTGTTTGCATTTCATGATAAATAAAATATTAATTATTATTTGATTTGTTTTTATTCCCACAGAGTTGCCACTCCATTTGGAGGTTTTGAAAAAGCATCAAAAATGGTGAAATTCAAAGTTCCAGATTTTGAACTACTACTGCTAACAGATCCCAGGTTCATGGCCTTTGCCAACCCTCTTTTAGGCAGACGGTCCTTTAACAGGACTCCAAAGGGATGGATATCTGAGAATATCCCTGTAGTGATAACAACTGAACCTACAGAAGACCCCACTGTGCCAGAATCAGATGACCTGTGAAAGAGAAGCCAGACAAGCCACAGAGAGCGATGCGTATAAAAGCTGCTGCTATTCTACTTGCTGGCAAAGCCATTTAAGTTCTCAGTTACTATAATCATTTAATAGCCGTTACGTAACTTTCATTTTATGGCATTTAATTTGAATTGGACAATTAAATTCTTATTTTAAAACCTTTTAAGTCACTAGTATTCATTCATAACTTTATTTTTGTATTTAATTTTCTGTTTTCAATATTCAAGCCTTTTCATTGTGAAGGTTCAGATGGAAAAGTGACTGACAAAATTTTGTTTGTTTCAAGGAGTTTTTCCAGAAAATTTACATCTACTCTAGAACCAAAGTATACAGTAAGATATGGAGGGTCCTTCAGAATTTTATTTTGAGGGATGAGAGTTACGTGAGACGTATACAATTTGAATTGACAACTTTCTCTTGAATTGGCCAAATATTTAATTTCTAGCCAAATACAAATCAAGTACCAGTGAATTACATATAAATAAAATAAAGTTTAAAAGTACAGAAGGGTCTCAAAACAATGTTACACAAATCTACCACAAGATATCTGAATACAGTGGTTAAAAAAAAAAAAAAAACCACTAAAACTAATATAAGTTAAAGATATATCTTAAAATACGCATGAGAAAGTATGCAATATGGAACTTGTTGACATCCATTTCTTCCCATTTTATTTGTTTAAGATGTCTGTGAGCAATGGGGATATAGTTCATTTGACTAACATGCACGAGGCTCTGGGTTTAAGTCTAAGCAGCGAAAAATAGTAATAATAGTAATAATAATAATTTATATAGAATAATAATATTCACTGATTTGGGAGACATTGTTGGGTATGCGTGTTCAATCTGTAATCCCAGGTTGATGAAGCATACTGAAACATTTTATCGAAAAAAAAAAGAATCGAGAAAAGTTCTGTGGTTAGTATTTTTAGCACATAAGGAAGATCTTATAATACAAACTCTGCAACATTAAATTTAAATGGGAAGATAGAAAAATAATAATAACAACACCAAGCAGCAATATTATTGCATATATTTACAAAAGCCCCCATGTGCAAATAGTATGGGAATTGGTGATTTAATCATCTTCTCTACCCACAGAGAAAAAGAAAAAAATTATGTTTAACTATGTAACCCTGGTTGGCCTTGAACTCATTCTGTAGACCAGGCTGGCCTCAAACTCAAGAGATCTGCCTGCCTTTGCCTCCCAAGTGCTGGGATTAAAGGTGTGCACCACCACATCCAGTGAGAAAAAAATTAATATTAATAAAAACACACTCTCTAGAAATAATATCAAAATATTGTGTTTATATGTATAATCATATAGAGAATATGATCATTTAAAAGACACCTTTAAGTTATATTTTTAGTTATTAATTGTATTTATAAGTTTGGATGTTTACTCATTTTAAAATAACAACATGAGCATCTGTGATAAATTACCAGGCTTCTATTATATCATATTTTTCTTCACCTTAATCCTAAAAATCGAGTCATATTCTCTTATGCATTTTGTGTTTTATTACCACTATTGAGATATTTTAATGAAACTGAAATTTTATCCCATTACTTCAGTTATGTCGCAATCCCTAATTTATATGGTTGAAGGCATTTTTCTACCAACCCCTGAAAGTACAGCAATTAAATGTGTCAATTATAAAACATTATTCCCTAATATCATATAAGTCACTTAATTTGGAGAATCTTAAGTGATTTCTTTTCTTAAGATTATGTAGAAAATGAAGAAATAGTCCTCTGTTCATTATTATTTTTCTTCCATTCCTGGAAATGTCTATGAATTCATGCTCAGCTGACACCTTCAGGAATGCCAAAATTTCACTCTGGTTGCTATGCAATTTAGAATTCAAAAGGAATTTTGAATGGGTTTTTCATTGACCTGAAAAACAGCTAAATCTTTCAGAGTCCAGAGAAAAATAATAGTCTCTTTAGAAGAGTAGAAAAGCTGTGGTATTCTTCCATGGAATTTGTTAATGTGGAATACGGAGAAAATAAGAAAAAAAAAAATCAAAAGAAAAAGCAAAGGAATAAAAAATAACATTTGTTGATGAACTACTGAATGTCAGACTGTACACATCGCTTATTAAGGCAATTACATGCTTTAATAATTATCCTGTGTGGCAGATATTATAAGTGGTCTCAACTTTATGAAAGAAACACCCTCAGATAGCTAATATGAGCTCTTAGTGAACTTCACTAAGAACACGTGCTTGCCATTTCTTCCAGAGAAATACTATATTTTATTTTATTTAGATAAACAATTATGTTTTATTTGAGTTAAGCAAGTATTTCATTTTTATTGTCTCATTATATTTAGTTAAATATGATATTCAAATAATTTTATCTCATTACATTTAAACAAACAATTTTTAAAACTTCCATTATTTTAATTTTAGTCAACTATACTGATAAAAATGAGTAATTCTGGACACAAACGAGTAAATTTGTGTCCGAAGATGTACTGTAAGGAGCTGAACATTCAGACCGTGTTAAGAGTTCAACTATTAAAACAAACACCATGCATATTCAGTTCGAAAGAGAAGAAACACAAAGGTTTGCAGGATAAACCCGCTCATCTCTGCCCAGCAAATTTTACTGCCTTTGGATCTGCATTATCTCCCTTTTCATTCTGTGTTACGGTATACCTGAACATATTTCCAGATATTATATTCATTGAAGATTCATTGCACTGGTCGCCTGGAGCCTGGCAGGATGTGATCTCTATAGTTGAAACAGCCTGCTTTTTAATGCCAATAAGATCTACTCTCTTAGTTCAAGGTAGATAGAGTTAGTGATAAAGAGGTCCTTTGGATGCTCCACCAGACCAGAGGCAACTTTAGGCATGGCCTGGTCTCCCCCATTGCTCTGTAGTTACCCTGCTATAATGGACATAGCTCAGATGGGTGGGGCCTGGCCCCTTTTGTATTAGTGGCACCCCACTATAAACATGGATATGCTCCAAAGGTCAAAAGTTTGGGAGGAGTAAAACGTTATATCTCTTTGATCATCCAAATAGAGAGAGCTAGAAGGGGCTTTTAAGATAAGAATAAACTGCCAGGATGAGGGGTGGCAGTGGGAGCTGGAAGATGGTGTGCTGTGCTCTCTGCTCTTGTACCTTTAACCATGTCTCATGTGTGTTTATTACTATATCACCAAACTTATTAAACTGTCAAGTTCTAGAGGGTAACCAAAAGCATTGGCAATAGCCTGTAATGTTTTGGGGGATTTATGGGAGCCCATTGGTCAAGAATTCAGAGTGCAGTAATCCACTTTGAGATAGAGGACATTATTTGATAGTATATGGTGCCTAGCTAGGGTACTGTGTACTATCCCCCATTGTAAGGTAACTCCATTTAAACTCCATATGTTTACAATAGATTTCTGTATGGCTCTTTCAAAAGGTCTTTAGTATTAGTTATCCCTCCTCATACTCCCTCCTCCTACCCTGCCTCCTATTGCCAACCCCATTTTATAGCATTCCCTTTCCCCCTTTATATTACAGCATTCTATTCCCCCTTTCTTGAAATATCTCCTCCACCATGGCCCATTTCCAGCTCTGGATGAGAGATGCTTTGATGAAGGTGACACCTTGCCACCTCCTTTCAACACCATCCCCAGCCCCAAATCATTTGTCTATCTTGGCAACTGGTTCAATGACATCTTCTTCCCATAAGAGACCCAAATGAAAGACAGAGGAGGCACAACTTTAGAAGCTTCACCATGAGATAAAGAAAAAATAATAATAATTTGTTTCTCTGTGGGTATTACAACTGAAAACCACTTATCTAAATTTAAAAGCTAATATCCACATATGAGAGAAAACACTTGATGTTTGTCTTTCTGGTCAGGGTTACCGTACTCAGGATGATTGTTTTCAGTTACATCCATTGGCCTACAGATTTTATATTTCTTAACAGCTGAATGAAATCAGCTTGTATGATGAATGAATGAATCCGTTGTATGAAAATTCCACATTTTCACTATCCACTCATCACTTTGATGGGCATCTAGGCTGTTTCTATTTCCTGGCTATTGTGAATAGATTAGCTCTGAACATGAATGAGCAAATACCTCTGTAGTAAGGACTTTGAGTATAGCCCCAAGAGTGCAATGGCTGGCTCTTCGGGTCGATTTCCAGCTCTTTGAGAAACCTCCACACTAATTTCCACAGTGCTTGCTCCGGTTTGCTCTCCCACCAGCACTCACAGAGTTAGTGCTTTCCTGAAATCAACATGTGAAATCAACTTTTCTGAAATCAACTTTGAAAGGACTTAGCAATTAAACATGGTAGTCAAAGTGATCATTTCTTGCATCTACATAAGATTTTATATTTTCTATGTAGATTCATTTATAAATATTTTAGTAGCCTGGAAACAGAGACAGTTAAAAGTCTACCAAAGAGCACAATGTCCAGTCTTGAATATACCAAGAACATCTTGAACTTTTCAGCCCAGGGCACAGCTGCACCAGCAGACTTACTAATTCTGGAATTTTCTCACTCTGCTGCTTATGTAAGTTAAAAATGACATGACATCATTGCAGCTCTTCAGCTGTAACTCTTCTTTCGTAAGCTTAGAAAAGTATGGCTTTGAATAACCCTTTTCTTATGAAAAAAAAAAAAAAAAGCTTTTGTTGGTATTTGTCCTTCTGCAGGATAAAAGACACTCCGCCTTCTTTGAGAAGTGGAATGTAGGCTTCTGGCAATAGAGCAAGCAAGGGAAATCCATTCCAAGCTAAGTGACAAAAACACTTTGCAAGTATCCAAAAGAAGTGGTTTAAAACTGTAATGCTTCTTCAAAAACCTAAGCAAAAATTTAAAAAACTAAAATTGTGTATAGTTTTCAATGATTAAAGTGAAATGTTCCTAGATTTGAAACATATGCATTCCTATATAGATTCTTATATTGAGTTATAAATGTATCTTGACTTCTCTGTGCAATATAACTTTAAAAGGAAAATACAGTACATGGGGACAAAGGGTGATGAGAAAACTATTGTTTAGAGTTTATAAAAACCAACATGGTGGCTCACACTTGCAATCCTAGCACTGTAGAGGTTGGGGCAAGAGGATCAGAAGTTCAAGGTCATCTTTGGCTACAGTGAATTTGAGGCCTGCCTGATCCTCTGTCAGTACACAGGCAAATGAGTTCATAACTCTGATCCAAATAAGAATAGGATGATGATTCTGTAGTTTCAATTTCAAGACCATTTCAATAGGAACTTGGCAAATGTTGTAAGAAATAACACTGGATTGAATTAATAAATCAACACTCACATCTACACCTACAAGAGAGGTTTTGTGCTAGCTAGAAACAAACTGCCTATGTTCATCCTGGATAGGGAACAGTCCTCAGATTTGATACCAATTTGGAAAATAAAGCCAAACGTGCGTATGGGCCATACTTATTTAAGAAATAATATTATTAACTCCTAATATGTAGGAAGCTGTGAACATAGCATCAGTTGATTGCAGTATTATTTAAGCCATAAGCCATTCTAGTAATGAATTGCATTTCCTCTCCAATTCATCAAAACAGTTTAAAAATGGTTCTTTTGCAGTAAAGTTTAGTTTTCACATAGATTTAAACAAGGAGATTAATGGGAATATGAAAAAGAGAATACACATCAAGTGTTAGTGTAAGTTTTCAAGACAGCTGCACGTAAAAACTTCAAAACAGGAAAAATCTTGTGTTAGGACATTTTGTCATTGCTGCTGCTAGATTTTGTTGTTGCTGTTGTTACTGTAATAAAGTCACTGACATAAACAACTAAAGGAAGGAAAATTTTGTCTTGCTCAGAATTACCAATGTGCTAGTCTTCATTCTGGGCTCATGGTAGAACATCATTGTCTCAGGAACATATGGCAGACAAATATTTGTCTTATGTGACACACACAGGGAGCACTGTGAAAGGGCAGCAGACTAGCTCTGAGCCTCCAAAGCAAGCCCCTAGTGTTGTACTTCCTCCTGGAGAAGTTTCCACTACCTCCACAAAGAGCATCCTATATCAGTTACCTTCTGCATCCCTGAAACAAATACCTAATGAGGGCAACTTAAGAAAGTATTTATTTTTGCTCAGAGTTTGAAAAGACAATCCCTCATGGCAGGGAAGGCATGGCAGCAGGGGCCTGAGGAGGCAGTTGGTCTCATAGCATTCTCATCGAGGAAGAAGACAACAGATAGATACTTGTGCTTAGCATACTCTTTTCATCCTACCTCAATTAACCTAATCCAGACAATCCTTGACAGACAAGTTCAGGTGTTAACTTAATCTAGGTAATCCCTCACAGATATGCCCAGAGACCTGTTTCCTAGCTGATTCCAGACCCTATCAAATCGACTACATCAACATTAACTGTCTCACATACCCTCAAGAGGGAGACTAAGCATTCAACACATGAACTTGCCTGGACATTTCATTTACAAACTACAATACCTTGGTACTACATTATAGAACACATTAAACTTTTGTCAGCAAACAAAAATGATCATGTATAAAATATTTTATATACAGAAATAAGCAAAGGCTACTCTGATGGCAAATATTGTCAACTTGACAGAATCTAGAATCACCCAGGAGGCAAGCCTCTGGACATGTCTGAGATAAATTTTCTCCACTGGGTTAATTGAGTGGGAAGACTTGCTCAAATGTAAGAAGCTCAATTCTATGGGCTGAGGGCCTAGACAGATATAAAGGGAAATCTAGCTGAGTTCCAATATTCATCTCTCTCTGATTCCTGACTGGATGCAATGTGATCATCCGCTGTATGTTCCTGCCACCATGTCCTGCTTGCTATGATGAACTATATCCTCAAATGAACAAAAGTAAATCCTTCCTTCTTAAATAGATTTTATCAGGCATCTGTCTCAGCAGCCAGAAAGGCGACTTATATAACTAGACTATTATTATTTTTGCCAAGTATAATCATAATATTGAAACACTCCTCCTGGTTTAATAGCTGTTAGCTTAGAATCATGGAACTCTAAAATTAGATGTTACCTTGAAATATTCTAAAATAATCTCAGTTCTAGAATGGAAACAAGATTAGTTAAGAAGCTACTCATGGGTCTAAAATTAGGACCCAAGCATCCCGACTTCTGATACTCCTTTCACTGTCTTATTCTCTCTCCTGTCTCACCAGTGAACACAGCCATCACATGGCTACCATCCATGTCTTCTAGTGACATACTGAGAATGACTATTTATGAATATTGAAACAGGTATCAGCTTATCCAGTTTGCACATCAAATTTCTGAACTCTAGAAAAATAAGACCAAAAGTTTAATGTTAGTAAAATATGGAGCCAGAGGGTAAAGTTTGTCTTTGCAATACTAGGAAGTTTCAATTTTATCAGTAATATGATGATATCGAACTTCTGTGGTTTGGGTGTGGTCTTAGCATGCCCACATGGGCTCAAAAGTGTGGGAATTTTGGTCCTCACTGTGTCAAGAGGTGGCACCAAGCAGAGGTGGTTACGATTTTACGAGTTTCTTCTTGAAAGAGAGTATGTAGTTTTCATAAGGCGTCATTTAGAGAAAGCAGACTGTACAAAAGGAGCAAGCCTGGATCCTGAATCTCCATGGCTTCTGGTCATGTGATCTTTTCTGAACATACTTCCCGCAATTATTATGAAATCAACCCAGAGGATGAATAGAGGGGACTGCCTGCTTTTTCCCTCTGGCTTCCAAGACTGTAAGATAAACATTTTCCTCCTATAAAGTACCTAACCTCAAATATTTTGTTATACAAATAAAGAATGGCTTAATACATGAACCACAATGAATATTTTTATAACTGGATAGAAATAAATTCTGTGCTATAAAAAAAAAGGAAACATTGCTTTGGTTAATAAAAATCTGTTGGTCTGCGTCTTTCAAAATATTTTATGCTTTGTAAAGGAGTCTAGATCTCAATTTGGTTTGTTATAACCACAGATTTTTTAAAAATGAAATAGGATAGAATATCAGAATAGATCTCTAATAGTCAAAGTATTAGTCCTGGAATTCTGGACTCACCTTTAAGAATGTGTGTGTGCAATGAGTCACAGATAAAGCATTCTGCATACTCTAGATTGTAGCGTAAAATGTCGGAAATCTGCTAGTAGGTCTTTGAATTTTGGATGTCAACTTTGTTTTTAGTGACTTAAACTGCATTATTTCATTAAAATTATCTAATTTGATAGTTAATAACAATAAAAGAATTTGACCCAGAATTGCTAAAAGGTAATTTAAATATTAGCAGAACAAAATCTATAGAAAACTATTTAATGAGAAAACTTTCCTATTGATATGCACAAAAGACCCAAGGACATTACTTGTGAGGAGCTGGCTGGTACTTCTCCTCAGTATAATTCAGGTTTAGAACTTTTTTTACATGAAGACAAGGGATTCAAGAACAGAAGTAGTTAAGAATTCAAGATAGTCCAATGTGGTGACCTTTAATCCCAGCCCTGGAAAGCCAGAGGCAGCAGATCTATCTGCGTGTGTTTGAGGTGACCCAAGTCTACATAGTGAGTTCTAGGACAGAGGTCCTTCTTATTAAATAAATAAATAAATAAATAAATAAATAAATAAATAAATAACAGAAACAAAATAAATAATTCATGATGAATTAACTCAGCCCTCTAGTGAATTTCTGCCATTAGAAATATTTACAATTATTTGAAATATCTGTTATTGACTATTTTCCAACAATATAATTTCTTTATTAAAAATTAAGAATATTCTTTTTTCTCTTTCTTTTTCCTGTGAAGAGAATTTAAACAAGGAAGTTCAACCGTGGTGCCCTAAATATTTTTGTCATCTTTACAAAGAGCTACACTCTCCAGGGCAACTTCCTTTGATTTTGGTATTCCAGCCAATGTTCTCTGAGCAAAAGACTCTGTGTTACTTTCCCATTGTGTCTCCTAAGGAACTGTTTTGAAATAAGTCAGTCCAAGATGCACATATACATGTGTGTGTTTGTGTGTGTCTGGATGTTTGCATGCATGTACTTGTGTGTTTGACACTAAGGCTTCTATGTGGCTTTAATAGGCTACCAAGGGGTGGGAAAAATCTTTGACAAATCTCCAAATGCCATGGTATTTTAAATTTTATTTTTAAAGATTTTTTAGAATTACAAATTAAAAAATTTAACTACACTGTAATTACATAATTTGCTCCCTTTCCTTACCACTCTCCAATCCTTCCCATATCCTCTTTGTGACCTCTTTTCCTTTATTATTGTTACAAAAGCACACACACACACACACACACACACACACACACACACACACTGCCAAGTCTGTTTACTATTGCTTGTGAATATATGAATTCAGTTCTGACCGTTTTGTATAATAATTAGGTAGTTCATCACTGGGGAAACTGATTTTCCCTCACTTCTCTCAACAGTCATCAGTTGCCTGTAGTTCTTTGTCTAGCAGTAGGGTCCTATGAGATTTCACCCTCTTATGTCAGCATGTCTCTTGGTGGTAACCTTGTTCAGGTCTTGTTTAGACAGCCGTACTGTTGAGGTGTTGTGAGTGTAGCTTCCCCATCATGTCTAAGAGACACAATTTCATAGCAGATTTCCTGGTCCTCTCGTTCTTACAATCTTTCTGCCTCCGTCTTCTTCCTTGATGTCCCCTGAGCCTATGTGCTGGAGTTGAAATGCTGATATATCAATTAGGGCCAAGCACCCCATGATGTCTATATTTTGACCAATTATGCATTTCTATAATGGTCTCTATCTCCTACAAAGGGAAGCTTCTTTGATGAGGAATGAGAACTATGGGTAGAAGGATAAGTATTTAGAATGCAATTAGTATTTATGCTAGTCTAGTAAACTGGCAGCAGTAGGTTCTCCTCTATGAGTCAGGACATCACTAGATCCATGCAGTTGACTAGGTTTCCAGTACCCGCATGAGTTCCCTCTTGTTGAGTGGGCCTTAAGTTCCATTAGACCACTGTTAGTTATTGCCAAGATATGAGTGTCTCCCTGCCTTTAGGGATATCTTGCCACCAGTGTGGCAATGCTGTGGTTCATAGGAGTCAGCTAGGTAGGATTACTGATGGCTTCCTTGGCAGCTGGCATAGCATCTTCGGGTACTTGGAAGCTAGACCCCAGGAAGGAGGCTTTCAGGTCACATCCAGCTTGAATCTTCTGAGTCCCATGTCCTAAGCGTGTGCTGTCTTCAGCATTAGGGACTTACCTTCAACCTTGGGAAACAACCAAGAGCAACAGCAATTACCTAGATTGTTGGGGAGTCTTTTGGACTACAATGACCAATACCATTTGTAAAAAAATTTTTTAAAGCCTGTTTAATTTAGGAGTGTTTTGCTTTCATGCGTGTATGTATACTGTGTGCATGCCTGGTGTTCACAGAGCTCAGAAGAGGGTGTCAAATGCTATGGAACTGGAGTTATGGATGGTTGTAAAGCAACATCTGGGTGCTGGGAACCAAACCCAGGTCCTCTGCAAGAGTAACAAGTGCTCTTAACCACTGAGCCCTCTCTCCAGCCCCATGATATTTATTTTTGTGTGTGTGAGCATTTTGTCTATATGCATGTGCACTGTGTATGTGTGGGTACCTACACAAGTCCAAAGAGGGCTTTTGATCTTTGGGAACTGGAGTTACAAATGGTTGTGAATTGCCGGGGGGTGGGGGGTTAAGAAGTGTCCTCTGCAGGGCAGCCAAGTGCTCTTTAACAGCTGAGCCATCTCTTTGGGCCTCATGGTATTTTTTTTATAGTCAGACTACTACCTTGGATATCACAATTTAAAAAAAGAAGATATTAACTTTTGAAAAATGCTCACCTCTTTATTCATCTCTTTTCTTCCTTCCTTCCTTCCTTCTTTCCTTCCTTTCTTTCTCTTTTTGTTTTGTTTTTTTGAGACAAGGTTTCTCTGTTGTAACACTGGCTGTCTCAGAACTCACTCCGTAGTTCAGGCTGGCCTCTCAGAGATCCACCTGCCTCTGCCTCCTGAGTGCTGGAATTAGAGGCATGCACCACCATGCCTTCTCTTACTTTTCAAAGTGGCACAAAAGTACCAATTATGTTTGCCACCAGCATTTGGACACAGAAGACATTTTGTTTCTCATCAAAAAACAAAAGAGACTCACCTCTTCTGAGACTTTAGACTATTTCAGGGAAAATGTGTCATCTGGGCAATTTCCATATGTTTAATCCTGTTTCCATCAGTGTGTCACATAAGCCTGAATAATTTCATTCCCCAAGCTTAAGTTTCCTCATCTGAAGAATGGGGGACTTTAGCAAATTAATACCTGAGTTTCTTCCCATTTCCACTCCAGATAGTCTAGCCTTTGCTTCTAGATAGGTTAGCACAGTACTTATTGTCTTTGCTCATTTCTATTTATTCTACATTATTACCATGGCTATAAACAGACTCATACTAAACTGGCACTTCCTTTTATTTGTTTAAATTATTCAACTTACTGTGTGGTTACATGCTAAAAACTATATATAAATGCGACCTAATATTAGTAGTCTAGGATCATTTAATAAATTTAGTAATCTGCATAAAGCATTCCAAAAATTTTGCAAAAACCACACAGATAAAAACCCACAAACCACTGGCAACCTACTAATTCTAATTCTATAAACACCAATTCAAGCTAAGGGTTAACAGTAGACTGTTACACACAGAGGAGGGAAACTGAGACCTAGAGAAGTTCATAAAAGGTCAAAATCAGACAAATAAATGGTAAAAGTCAGGCTTTAAAATTACGTCTGTTTATGAGCAAAGCTATGCTTTCTAACTCCCTTTAAGTTGCCATTGGGAATTAATGTAGACAACATGTGGAACGGAATGTCAGGAATCCAGCCTTCAGCATTTTCCTCCTTGACACCGCTGAAGATAAAGAAGATACTACTAATTTTGGCAATGCAACAATTGAAGAAGAAGCTGACCACGGAATGCATACCTTTAGCCGCAGCGTTTGGGAGGAGGAAACAGTGTACGGTCCAGAGAGCAAGCCTGTCCTCAGCTACATAGCTTGGAGGACAGTATACTGCGTAAAACTGTGTCTCAAAACAAACATCCTTAAACTAAATCTAGACAGAATAGTGAAACCCTTTTTATCAATTATGGAATAAAACTTGAAAAACTAAAAAGATGCTGTGCTCTGAGGCCACATAAACATCTATGTTCTAGGAAGAACGTGAAGATATTCTGATCTGAGAAACTAAGTTTCATATAAATTAATTTTTAAAAAAACAAACAAAAAATTATTTTGAATCTGAACTTGCATTAGCTAGAAAAGCATGATTACAAAATATTTTTAAATAACCCTAGTTGAGCTGTCCTGACTAAAAAATCAGTTGTGTGAAGCTATGGAAGAAACACTTTCTCCAGACTGCAATCAAACTCACTGCAAAATTTAGCTTTATTTTTGGGTAGTACATTGTTTTTTCCAGAAGTTGACAACAAAAGTACATTATGAATCCAGTCCCATGTGAAGCTTGTTACTGCATTTGCCAGGAACACGCTGATAAGGCGCTCTCGTGAATACAGATAAGGCCTCGGAGCGCACAGACCTCCTCAGATGAAGACCCACTTGGGCGGGGCACATTTTAGATAAAGAGAGAAACATGTTTTCCTGTTACTGATTACTTAAATGTTTTATTCACTTTTGGTTATCAAAGCCAAATGGAAGTTTAAGGTACCAGCCAATGCACACTTCTGTGTTAATTGTTCTCATTCTTTACATTGTACTCTTAGTGTTTCTTTTTTTCCTTCATTTATATTCGATCACTATTTTACATGCTATGCTAGAATTCACTTCGAGTATTTTGTAGAGAAAGGTGAAGTATAACAAATAAAAAAATGAGTTAGTTTAATATTCACTAGGCCTTTAAAAACAGATTATTTTTGGCTTGAGAACACAAAGAGTTATTTTCAACATTAAGTAGCGTCTTAAGAGAAATTGAAGATAAACTTCCATTGCTGTAAAGTACAAAAACAAGAGCAGTAGGTGCAAATTACTGGGAGGTGAATTTCAATTCACTGTTAGAAACATCTTAACAGTTAGGAAGTCACAAAAAAAGAGATAATGGGTTCCCTCCCCTCATTAGAAGGGAACAGATCCCTAGGTGAATGAGAGTCTAGACCAAGGACATATTGCGGGAAAACAGCACACAGCTTCTTGTAGCATCACATTATCAAGTGACACAGTTCTGGTAATCAAACAAGCAGCACTAAGCCATAATAATACAGTGAAGGCTGAATAGCTGCTTTTATCTGGAACATTATTAAATGACATCATATGTATTATTTCTCATCCTAGTTTTTACAGACAAGAAAATCAGAGTGTTTCAACCTAAAATGAGAGTATGAAATTGGCTAGACTAACCAATCAGCCAAAATATGGAGGCCACAATTTAAATCACTTGGTATCTTACCTAAGAATGTTCTTGGAATAGCAGAATCCTAGGTGGAACTGGATGTAGAGCCAATGACATTTAAACCAAAGAAAGTTGTGTAAGATGCCAGGGATACTGAATTTGACCTCGTGTTTATCAAAAGTCATGCCTCAGAGCTTGGGCATCCAGGGAATATTCAACTCTTCTTTGAAAGGGGAAAGGTAACTCTCAGGGAGTTACCTTCTTCTTTCAGACTAGGGACTCCAAACACCAAGGGAAGATGCTGCAGTAGTTTCCAGTGCACATCTATAGTGCTTCGCAATCAAAGGAAAAAGGACCCTTTCCTGTAAACCATGAAAACTGCTAGAAAAGAGGCAGAATCACCAACTTGCTGATTATCTGAGAAAGGGGTAAAAATATCCCACCTGTGATTAAGTAAAAAGGATCTGTTTCTAAAAGCAGGAAAATTTAATTTGGGGTTGGATGATTCTTTGTCAAGGGAGGTTATCTGGCCCAGCATAGTCTAATAACAACCTTGCCTCCGTTACCACAACCAAAACTGCTCTAGCCATCATAGGAGAGAAGTACACAGGAAATAAAGTCAAATGTCCCAGTTGAGAAGTATATAGGAAATAAAGAATGAAAAGTATTGGCTACCATGAGATGCCGAGATATTGTTAGGGAAGTAAACATATCATCCAGGGGGTTTGTAGGTGTTGGCAAGAATTTTGGATTTTCATATAAATGGTAAACCATTTTGACAATTTTAAGTTGGGAACTAACATGAATATACTCTAAACGGACTACTTTGATGGCTTATGTGAGAAATGGATTTAGAACTGTGAGAACAAATGAGACCTTATGATCATACACTAAGGCATATCATCAGATTGAGGGGCTCAGTAAGAGAGCTCAGTAGGTAAAGGTACTGTGGACAAGCCTCAGGACCTGAGTTCAATCCCTGGGATCCACTGGTGTAAGCAGAAAACCAATGTCCACAAGTTATGACCTTTACACACATGGTGTAGCATATATATACATACACAAATAGATAGAAGGAAGTCATTGTTTTAAAGGCCCTGTAAAGGAAGGAAGAAAAGCTGAGGAAAGCCATGAAAGGATGATGTCACAAAAATTGTTATGTGTGGAGGAAATGGTTTTGACTAGATTTCCTAGGAGGCTCATCCTTGAGTCATGGTCTGAAAATTTTCTACTTACTTAGCTTTAGTTTCCCCTATAATTCTTGGTCTTACTCCAAACTTAATCATACCATCCAAGAACTTACAAGGGCTTCCCATTACACCAGCCCCACAGAAGTCTTATTTTGCTTCTAAAACTTGGCTTTCTGAACAGGCACATCTCTTTCTTCAAACATCCCCAATAAGCTCTAATTTTGGCCCAAACAGCTGTCTTTATTCTGAGAAGCAAAATCAACTAAAACTCTTCATTCCATTCACTAAACACGTACTTGTTAAATACTGGTGCCAGGTATTCAGCTATGTCCTAAAGCTACAATGAAAGAATATAGTTCCTGCTCTCTAGGGCTTAGTTAATATGCACTTACTTGTCAGAACTCCTGAATGTATTTATAGGAAAAAAAAAGATTTTGTCCAGATCTAATTTTGAGTCATTTTTCTAGCTGTTATTTCTCAATGAAGTATTTTACTCTACTCCACCCGTTTCAGTCATGACTTACCACACCTATAGCTATTAATTACTTCCAGGAACAACTGAATCCCAGCTCCTCAGGACAGAATGTTGCTACTCCTACCAGTCAACAGTGTCAGGAATCTAGCCACAGGGTAGTACATTCCTCAGTCTGAGTTATAATCAATCCATAACAGAGAGAGGTATGCCGGTACTATGAAGTGACCTTGACTTCACCTGAACAATCCAGGGTATTCTCTGAGACAACAAAGCCACCTCCTCTTATGATCCCTTAACCAACGAGGCAATATTGTTCTTCATCATCAAGGTCTGCTCACTCAGGGACTATTTGAATTGAACCCTCATCACACTCTCAAGGAGAAATAATTCTGAGAGTCAATACATCTGAAGTCCACTTTGTGACCTTCCCAACTACAAATTCTTCTAGGAGCATCTTGTTGTGTCAATGTCCTGTTCTTCCATGTTTGCTTCAGATTCTTTTCTCTTGATGATTAATTAGGGATTCATAAAGGTCAGTACTTGGGAAGACTGAAAACTTGCACGAAGTTTGAGACTGTGTGATGAAAAAGGCATACGGTCAAGACTTAGTCAAATTCATGAGCATTCTCTAATCTCTAAATTAGAAACAGAGGTAGACTGCGTGTTTTCCACAATTATTATTATATGTCTCAAGAATGAATGTCACAGTTGTTGTGCCAGTTAATACTTAAGAGGATTAGAAAAATAACCCCTTAAATAGAAATGTCCAAAAAGGGTAAATGTGGAGGATAGACAAATTTGTCTCAGGAAGCTATTAAAAAAAAAAATCTAAGGAAAGAGTAAATGAGGTGATCATGAGAGACCCTGCTAGGATTACACAAAATGGGGTTTTAGGGTAGCTAGCACGGAGAAAATGAGAGAAATGTCAGGTGAGGTTAGCAGTGTGGGGTCAAGACCATGAAGGGAAATATAGATAATGGAAGGTGTCTGAAAAGTTCTTAATTAATGGGTCATTTACATGTCAGAAAGGCCATTTTACATGTTAGGTCATTTACATGTTAGAAAGGCCATTTACGTGTTAGAAAGCAGAAAATGGGTCAGAAGATAGAACAATCACTTGAAGGACGAGCAGAGAATTACAGTGGGTTTGTGAGATACTTAGGGAGGTAAGAGACCATATGACTTGGTAATAGTACAGATGGAAGGAGGAAATGGGCAGTGAGGTGACATTCCGTGAAGAACAGATCAGAAATGGTCAGAGTACAGATGAGTGTGGAGAACACCGTCTCGGGATAAGGTAGACACTCAAGTCTATTTTAGGACATATTTAAGTCACTTGTGCAAAATCCAAAGAGACAGGAGGATCCAATGTGAAGATACACATCTGGGAGTGGTTTGTGTATGATATAGCTGATCGGCCGTGATGGGGAAGAGGTGACATAAGGATAATATTAAACCAAACCAAACCAAAAGACCCGTTTACAGTGCATCAGAGGTAGTTGCAGAACCAGACGGAAATGGCATGGTGCCAGTTTGAATTCCTAAGAACTGGTTTTTCTCCCCTTTTCCCCCTCCAGATTTTAACGTTGAGGACAGCATCTCTGGTTTCATTCCATTTTGCTTCCCTTATGTGTCAAACGCTCAATGAATTCTCAGTAATCCAGTCTCAAGCGCATAAACTCACCATAAACTCAAGGCATGGCCCCTCAACTTGGAGGTTTCCTCATCACCTATGGGTTTTCCTATTTTTAACACTGTTCTACTCATACCAGCTTCCGAAAGATCTTTCCAATCTACATCTACTTTTGAGAGATCTCGGTGGGCTGACATATTTGTTTTCCCTTTTTAACATTATCCCTAAAGGGAGTGGGGGTGGGGGTGATTCAAAGGCCAGCCTGGTTTCTCAGCAGCTGGCAACTTAAAAAACTGTTCCAAAATACGGAAAGGAACCGCCCGATTTTCTGACAAATATTAGCCTATTAAAGCTTTTATTTTGTTAATGGTCACGAAACCACCAGACAGGGTAATACATTGACGCCAACGGAAACCATCCAGCCGCCGACAGACCGTCCCGACTCCCAGCAAGCCCCGAGAACCGCTGGGGTGCCGAGCCAGCGACTGCCGGACCCACACAACCTCGGCTCAGTTCCCGGAGGACCCGCGCCCGGATTACAAACACCGCAATCTGCCGGGAACCAACACGTCCGTCCTCACCACCCGCCCCGCGCGCCGCCCCCGCGTCGAGAAAAGCCCAAGCCCTGCTCTCGCGGGATCTCGCGCCTCTCGGAAGCCCGCGGAAACGGAGCATCGCCCGCAAGAAAGCTGGGAGTTCACGTGCGGGGGCGGGGCGCGACGGGAAGGCGGGGCCGGCGCGAGGGGGCGGAGCATCTTGACGCGAGGGAAGGCGGGGTCCAGAGACCTGTTGATCGCAGGTGTCACCGGCCAGACCGGCCCCTGGGTCTTGGGTGTGCGCGCATGCTCTGCGCGGGTCCGGGCGGCTGGCTGCGGCTGTGGCTGTGTGTGCGTGTCGGTTCGGCTGTCACGACCTGGTGGGTGTCGGCGTGAGGCGGAGCCGGGCCCGCGGGACTGGAAGGCTACAGCGCCGGGAGGTAGAGCTTGCGGTGAGTCTCGGGAGCCCCCGCTGGGAGGACTGCAGAGAACCCGCGCCTCCTCGGCCTGGCCTCGCGCGGCCGCAGACCCAAGTGGCCGCGGGCTGAGGGCGGGATCCGGCCGGGTCGGGATGCGCTGGCCGGGCTCCTGCCGCTTGGGGGCCAGCCGCCTGAGCACTCAGCCTCCTCCGGGGCTCCGGCGTGATTGGCGTCCCTCCTTGTGTGGAGCAGACGGATCGGATGCGATAGAATCTGGGGCTGGTGGTTTCTCGGTGGCGGTACGGATGCACAAAGTTAATGTTTAGCTTCTAAACGGCGGTTTACGGTACAATTACCAACTAGTCGTCAGCAGCGCGGGAGAACAGGAAGTGCCCGCACAGGTGTAACTGGGAGGATCGGGAAGCCTGCAATCTGAGCCTGCTCTGAGGTTTTGTTATCCTCACGAGGTTTGCTTTATCCGTGCAGAACCCGATAAGTTGCTTGCAAAGCGCACTGCACGTCCTCATCTGTTCGCATTTTCCCAAATCTGGAGGTGTATTTTTTCCCAACATATTTTCAAGGCTACTTTTGAGGCATATTGACTCTAAACTTAGAAAGTTCTTTGTGATTAAACACTGAAGCGTTTGAGAAAAGGCGTACTAATTTTTTCACATTTAAAAGATGTACCAAATGATGACCCAAAGTTACGATGGAAAGGATTTTGGTTAAGTTGGTAACTTGTCAGTTTGTTTTCTATTGTTTTCAATTCTGTGATGATGACAGTCAGGCATAAAGATCCTTTGTCTTGTTAAAGAGAAAAGGGAAAAAATATTGGAGAAAACGTTCCTCAAAAGTACTGTGATTTATCTGCTGTTGTCAGAAGAGATTTACTATGGGAGGGAGCTGTAGAATGAAAAATAAGACTTTTGTCCTATCTTTTAGAGGCTTTTAAAATGAGTTCCTTTGGACATCTTGTCTAGGTTCATAATTACTGCCTGTGAACTTGTGAAAGAGATTTATTTAGTTTGTAAATCAAGCCAATGGTAGTTATGTATTTTTTCCCAAAGGGTAAAAAGCAAGTGATTCCAAACAAGCCATTTCCTCCTTAGGATTTTTTTTTTCTTTTCTTTTTCTTTTTGTCTTTTAAATTCATTAAGTTGGGGCTGGAGAGATGGCTCAGCAGTTAAGAGCGCTGGCTGCTCTGCCAGAGGTCCCAGGTTCAATTCCCAGCACCCACATGGCAGCTCACATCTGCCTGTAACTAGTTCCAGGGAATCCGGCACCCTCACACAGACATATATGCAGGCAAAACACCAATGTACATAAAATAAATATTGAAAAACATTTAATTCATAAAGTTGTAAATTCGACTCATGGTAATTGACACTAACAGTTCATTACTATTTTCTTTGAAAGATGTAGATGTCACTTTTTTTTTAAATTAAAAAGTTGGCCATTTTAATGGTAGGAGACATTTTCCTCTTACTCTTGTCCTTTAAAAAGTAAGCCCACAATGCTCTTAAAGGTTCAATTTGTACTCTGATTCAAGGTATTTTTTATATTGTTTACTGTCAAAAGTTTATTTTCACTTTGTAGTGCCAAGAAATGCAGTTTTGGTATCCAATAGCCTGGAAGTTTAAGAGGACAAAGTTAAAAAATGAAAAGAATTTAATCTATGTTTTAAATTTAATCTATGTTAAAGGGTGATATGCACTTTTAGAAGCTAAAGTCAGTTGCTTCCATAATGAGACTTGTTGGAGTTGTAGAAGGAATGACTGTGGCTTTACTCTACAGCTTTCTGAAAATACATTTTATCTCCATACATGGTGATCATTTAAGCTCACCAGCAAAGGTGTTGAGTTACTAAAATCCTTAGCAGACTTGTTATTTCACAGGTGTAACTATAAGGTATGTCCTAATTATAGACCCTAATGACAATCTACAGAAAGCTTGGTCGCTTATATATTGCATGTGTAAACATTTTGAACACAGAATGCTAAGGTATGAAGTTCCTCAATGAGATCTTGTGTTAAAGAGGGACATGTGCTGATTTATGTCATCTGGGAAAAGCAGAGTAGAAATTAGTGATGATACAGATGTAGTGTTAGTATGGTAGATGATTAACTTTGTATGGAAATGATTTTTAAAGTGATTGTTTATAATGTATATATATTATAGAAACAAGAAGTAGGTGTAACTTGCTCTGTCATGCATAAAAAAAATATCCTTACAAGTTTTTGGAATTTTATTATTTTATTTTATTTTTTGAGTTGTAACTCTGGCTGTCATAGAACTCACTCTGTAGACCAGGCTGGCCTCCTCGAACTCAAGAGAGATTTGCCTGCCTCTGCCTCCTGGGATCAAAGGTGTGTGCCACCACCACCTGGCAGTTTTTGGAATTTTAAATAACTTTCTATAACACCCTAACCTTGGCTAGTTATTGAGTTCTTTTTTTAATAATAGGAATACTATAATACTACATATATAGTTAGGATAGACAAACAGATTTGTATTATTCTTTTCCAAGTTAATTCATATTCTTTACCAAATTTTAAGTGGTCCAGGATCAGAAATGTAGTGTTTGCCTATACCTTTATTTTTTAATTTATTTTTCTTCCCTCATATATCTGACCCCCCCTCCTCGCCTCCATCTACTCTTTCCAGCTCCCCTATCTCCCCTCTCCCCTCTTCCTCAGATCTATATCTACCCACCCCATCCCCCCTTCCCAGATGAGAGCACTTCTCCCAGGATTACTGCTTAAACAGGGCAGGGCAAGATGGAACACGGCTGGACACTAATCCCTGCATCAAGGGTGGACTAGGCAATCCACAGGGGGAAATGGTTCCCAAGGGCAGGCAAAAGAGTCAGAGACACCCCACACACACAGTTCAGTCTGTAGGAGCGCCACAAGAACACCAAGCCAGACAACCACAAGACATATCTAAGGGACCCTGCAGATTCCAAGTCTGCCACTTTAGGCTCCGTGAGCCCTCAAGAGTTGCCTATACTTTTGTTACTTACTTGTTTGTCTTCCCGTGTAGCCTAGGCTAACCCCAAATGTGCAATCGTCCTCCTTCAGCTCCCCTAGTGCTGAGATTATAGATATGCATCACTATATAAGGCTTTAAATTGAATTTTAAAATAGTTGGTTTTCTGTGTGACTTTGATTTTTTTTAATATGCCTTTTTTTTTTTTTGAAAAATGTTATTAGAGGAAGCTGTATTAGGTCACTAGAAGTGTCCACAGGGCTCAGTTGCCTCATAAGTTCATATTTGTAATCTGGAAAATAAAGTTTTATGAAGACCTTCACTATCCTAGCTTTTAAAGCTTTGTGTGTGTGTGTGTGTCTATATGTGTCTGTGTGTCTGTGTATGTATGTATGCACGTATGTATATGTGGTTGTTTTTTTGTTCTGGGATTGAGCTGAGGACCTTGCCCATGGTAGTCCAGTACTGTGATACAGAGCTATATATAGCCTCAGTCCCATCTTAACTATTCTAGTAAATAAATTTAGTTATCTGAGGTATCATGGCTTCTTTTTGATAGTATGAAGTTTTATCATAATTAGCAGTAAAAGAAAAAAAGTAGAGGAAGTTTAAAGAAAAATTGTATTTTTCTTGTTGTTCGATTTTCCTTGTGTATGGGTATTTTGCCTATATGTATGTCTGTGAACCATGTGTGTACCTGGCAGATCACCTGGGACTGGAGTTACAGACAGTTCTCAGCTGTCATGTGAGTGCTGGGAACTGAATGTGGATCCTCTGGGAAAGCAACCACTATTCTTAACTGTTTAGCTATCTCTCTAGCCCCAAATTACTGTTTCTAACTTAGCTTTTGAGTTTTTCTGGGCTAGCATATTTTTCTCAGTAAACCTTTTCTAACATACTGTGTACTAGGTACTAGAGACTCAAATGTTAATAAAATATTAAGTAATCTTAAGTCAGAATTTTTGCTTATCTTTTTTTTTTGTCAAGGAGGGGGCTTGTTGAGACAAGGTGTGGTTGTATAGTTCAGTGTGTTCTGGATTTACCATGTAGCCTAAGATGGCCTCAAACCCAGTGCTTTAACCTCCTGAGTGCTGTGCTGGTAGGCTTGAGCACCTACTCCCGGCTGCACATTCTTCCCCCTCAAAGCCTCATTTCTGGCACATTGAGTTTCCAAAGGCAAAAGGGTGGTAGTCTGGTTTCTTTCTCTTATACCCTTGCTTTTATAAGATTCTGCTTTTCTTCCCATTCTCCTTTCAACTCCCCAGCCACACCACACTGGTGAGGTAGATTCTGATTGGACAGAGGATAGTAGGTTACTTCATCCCTGAGTTATATCTGGAGAGCTGCACTTCATCCCTGAGTTATATCTGGAGAGCTGGAGAGCCCAGACAGAATCACTGAGGGAATCTGAAGACATGTGAACCTTCATTTAATATTAAGACGACTGAGCAGTCAGGAGATGTTAAGGTGAATGGAGGAGCATTTCAGGGCCCAGAGCCATGAGCAATAGCATCTGTCTACATGCAGCCTCATGGGAGTAAGTATCAGAACATGGATTCCATCTTTGTCGAGAGTCAGTCCAGGCATTCTTTGTCCATCAGTATTTCATGCTTAGACTTTTCTGAATTCCCTAATTTGCACATTTAAAGTCCTTCCCTTCAAATAGCTTTTGCAAACTTTAATTGCTTGAGCCCTGTAAGATTTTCCCTCCAATATAGTGCTGCCATATAGGCATGGTGTAATACTACGTCTTTCTTGCCAGTATACTGCTGACACTGACCTAGCTGCCAGAGGGTAGGAAATTGTCCTATATCTGCAGTGCCTGTATCAGGCTTGTCTGTCCTGTAGCCCAGGGGCGGCCTGGTCCCAGGCTAGCTATGCGTACAACTGGACATGTTTGTAGGTGATAGCATCATATTTCAATGTCAAAGGTTGAACTCTGATAGGTCATCTTTGTTAAGAACACTTTTCTGAGGGCCTGGTATTTAGGATTCCACCTTTCACCCTCAGATTCATCCAATAAATATTGAAGATGCTGGGATTTGCCTTACATTTTCAGAGAATTGAGAGGAGACAGTAAATGAGACACAATAGGTCAATTATATAGTGTTTTAGAAGGTAAAAAAGTGCCAAGATAGAAAAATGTCAAGCATGGGGAGTTGGGAAGGTAAGGTGGAAGTCATAGTGGTTTGCAGTCTTAAATAATTATAGGCAACATTTAGAAGGCGAGGCTTTAGAAAGCAGGGAAGGTAAGCCATGAGGATTTGGGGAGCACTAGTATATTCCGGACAGAGGGATGCCACTGCTAAGGCTCTAAAGAGTAGGAGTCTGCTTGGTAGTGTTTGAGAATGACAAGGAACCAGTATGTGGGAATGGAAAAAGCCAGAAGTCAGGCAGCTAGAAGTGAGGTTAGAGGTTAGCAGGTAGGTGTATTTATAGAGTTGCTGTAGTGTGAATGTTTCTGAACCCTTAAAATGCCTAAGTTGATACCTAATCCCCAATGCAGTAGTGTTAACAGGTGAGGTTAGGGGGAAGTCATTAGGTTATGAAAGCAAAACCTTCATGAATGAAGAGGCTAGAGTAACCTTGTTCATCTCTTCTCCCACGTGTGGATGCCAAAAGGCACTATGTTTGAAGAAGACAGTAAGCTCTTGGTATTCCCAACCTTCAAAACTGTCAGACATAGGTTTTTATTATGATGTCTAAACAAAGGTATTTTGTTTTAGCAGCCAAAACAAACAAAAAACAGATATAAAATCTAAAAACTTGGTAAATTAGACTTCATCAAGATTTAAAACTTCAAAATTAAAAGGTTCTTTCTTAAAGGTCAATAAGACATACAACCCAGTAAGATAATGAATAGAAGAATGAACGTAAAGTTTTCTTTCCCAAGAGGTATATGAACGTACCTAAGTACGTGAGTAGCTGCTCAGAATAACTAGTCCTAGAAATGTGTGTTCTAGCCACATTGTAACATTGCAAACCACAACACCACAACATCTCTTCAGTAAAAGAGATTGAAGGTAACAATTGTTGATGAAGACCTGGTATAGCTACATGAATGGGAGAATTCGAGTTTTGGGAACTTAAAAGTAGTATTTGAATGTTTGCAATGAGCTAGTGATAGTGGTGCACACCTTTAATCCCAGCACTCAGGAGGCAAAGGCAAGAGACCTCTCTGAGTTTGAGGCCAACCTGGTCTACAGAGTGAGTTCCAGGACAGCCAGAGTTACAGCAGAGAAACTCAGTCTCAAAGAAACAAACAAGCAACAACAAAAAACAAAAACAAAAAAGAAAGCATAAATAAATTGCAACATATTTGGTGATTTTTTTTTAATGAAGTGAAACATAAATAAGCATAAATTCCGGTAAACCCAGTCAATATATTCCCAAGAGAAATAGGGGAAAAAATAGACTACAGAAAGACTTGTACTCAAATGTTTATGCTTACACCAACCCTATGTTGGAAACAGTCCCATAATAGAAATTTTGGTGTACTAATTTACAACATTATGTAATCATAAAAAGAAACGAACAGTTGCTGATTTGTTCAGTAAATTGATGAAACTCCAAAGCCTTCTTCTTAGAGAAATAGACATACAATTTCATTGAAATTTTAGAAAATTGAAATTGTGGGAACAAAAAGCAGATGCATGTTTGCTTTAATTGGGTGTCATAGTTTTCTATTATAGTGTAACAAAGTGCCACAAATTTAGCAACTTAAAATAATTCCTATGAATTCTACAGTTTTAGTGAGCCATTCCAGATGGATTCAACAAGGTCTCTGCCCTTGGTTTTGCAAAGCTGAGGTCAGAATGTCAAATGGGTAGGCTTCAGGAAGAATCTGCTAACAGGCAGATTCCTTTCCTTGTAGGACTCAAATCCGGTTTTTTGGTTCTGAAGGCTCCTCACACTCCTCATGTGGGTGCCATGTCCTTGTTATCCTGAAAGAGTTAAAGTTGTCCACATTCTCCCCACCCTCCTCCAGCTGAAGAAAGCTCTCTTTGCTTTTAAGGGCTCCTGCCATTAGATTGGCCCAACCAAAGGGGAGGAAAATCTGTCATCTGCCGTCATAAAACATGGATGCTGTCAATGGATTGTATCTTGCCTGTCTTTAAGTTCTCGATAGTTGGGTGTAAAGTGTGTGTGTGTGTGTGTGTCTGTGTGTGTGTGTGTATGTATGTGTGTATGCACGAGTGCATGTGTGTACACATATACGCGTGAGCATTATTTTACTTCTGTCCTCCACACTGGGAAACGTCGTGACTATGAAGCGGCTTGAGAGAGCTTTCGGGGGATTGGAAACAGTTGGCTCTGGTAGTAATTACATGTCAAAACTCACTCAGCTGTACATTAGAGGAATGAATTTTATTGAATAATCATGACTCAGAAAAGCAGGCTAGTTTTTCAATCCTGGATATAAAAATACTGGGATAGTGAAAATAAATTGATACTATCATCTTCCAAACAGTTTTATCTTATTGAATGCTATAATTGACCACAGTATAAGCAGAATAGAAAAATAAAAGTGTAAGGAAAACTAGAGTAGTGTATATAAAAAGATTGGGATTCATACAAGGCAAGAGTTAATGACTAGCCCAGCCTTAGACCTTTTCTTAGAGATAGGGTTCTTGTAGTTTGCTTTGCCTTTTGCTACGCAGCTGTTGGTTCTAGAGATTGTAAAGCCAGACAATGTGAGCACATTCATCCTTCGCTTCATGTGCTTTGCCAATTTTACTTCTGAAGGGTGCCTCATATTCATCCTGATCGGTCTGTTGTCTGCTGCCCTTGCCCAGGACCATAGCATCTCTCACACATTCCTGGACCAGGCTTCTGATTACCACTTCTTATGAACTTACTAATTTTCCTTAAGTTTATCTCAAAATATCCATCTTTTATAAATAGCCATTTACCTCAAGTAGCACCACAGTCATCGTGTGAAGTTTGCCAGTTTGATGAGTATATAGTATTATGTTTTAGTTGGTAATATCCTGGGGTTGAGATGTGTGTTTGCTACCCATTTAGTCTTCTCCATTTGTTGATCATAGCCTATTTTCCACTATATAACTTGTTTAGTTTTTATCCTTCAGACGTACCTATTCTGTTCTATATACAGTATACACCAGCAGTATTCTATAAGCTAGTATACTCCAGCAGTATTCTGTAAGCTAGTATTCTGTATACTAGTCATTCTCTGTTGGTGATAGTCATTGCCACCTTGTCTCATTTTAGAGAGAAGGATTGTTTTCTTAATTTTTTTAGTGCTTTAAATTTAGTGGTTTGTATTCAGTCTTTTGTTTCCTGTTGCATTCAGAACTTAAATTTTAGCAGCTTATTTTAAGCTTGATATATATTGCTTTGTCACTGAGTTCTATATATTAGTATCTCACATTTCTTAGATTTAAAGTGTTGGTTTATTGTTTACTTCTAATTCTTACAATGCAGTTTCCATGACAGTTTGATACTGAATTTATTGAGATTCCCTTTAATTTTGCATGATCCTAAAATTGCTGTATTAAATTTCTTTAGATTTGATTTTTTTGTTTACCTTTTTGCATTTGTGAATACATACAAACATAGATAACTTTATGAGTTACATAAATGTAACTAGCCTACACATCAGTTAATTTTTAGCGCAGGTTTTCCCCTCCTTTTCTCCAGGTTGGTTGAAAGCCTCATTTCAAATACAAATGAAATTGCTTGAATATTCATATAAAACATGCATGTTCCCACACTTCATTGCTTTACCAAAATGGGATCATTGTTACAACACTGTTGCTTTATCTTTAATTTGGTCCTAAGGTCTCTCCAGAGAGTGGCTGTAAACAAGCCCTGCCCTGACAGGGCCCCAGCCGATTTGGGTCACGGGTTCTTATGTACTTTTCATGATATTTTTATTCTGGCATACAACCTAATGCCTAAGCATCCAGGACCTGTGTGTGACTAGGTGTTCCTCTCACTTGGAAGTTACTTATGGCAGAGACCCTTGTAGTTCTTGCCCAGCCTGTGTCCAGTTTAGGATAGTCATTCTTTCTCAGAGCTCTAACGGGACGAAGTCCAGGTTTGAGTGTGCTTAGCAGGTGAGACAGGCATCTCACAAGGACTCATGGAATAACTGAAGCAATTTATTGTTTTCAGATCCAGAGAAAAGAGGGCAGGGCCAGCAGAAAGGAGAAGCACTTCCAAGTACAAGCACCCCCTTCTAGTGGGTGAGGAAGAAGGGAGGGCCTGTGGGTTCAGACTCTTAGGTGTGCCACAGAGTCTGTCTGTTGTTGTTGGAGCTGCCTGCCGTGAGTTCATAGAGTCACACACACTACAGCTGAGAGGTGGGTGCACTTAGCTGCTCAGTCATTTCAGAGTGTGAGTCTTGAGCAAGTCTGGTAGATTGGATCTAGCCACAACTTAAAAGTGGTCTGCCTCAGCAAGTGTGCAGGGAAGATAAGGACCTATATCCACCACACTGATAAGGTAGGAGGAGGTTAGGGAACAGGAGCTGTGGAGAGTAAACAAGCCCCGCCTCTCGGAGAAAAAAGGCCACCTCACGTTGGAATGGATGCAGAGCCTCTGCAGATGCCTTGTGAGGCAAGTGCATCTCTGCTGGTGGTGCATGCTTTGTTTCCTTCATGATTTCCTGCTGCTACCCCACACACATGGACAAAGTTGTGTTTTTAGTCTGCAGTGTTCAACTCTGGCTGTTGGGTTTTGGGGGTTGAAGTGTTTTTGTTTTTGCGTGGTGTGTGTGTGTGTGTGTGTATGTGTGTTGGTGCCAGTGGAGAGCAGAAGAGGGAGTTGGGTACCCTGGAGCTGCTGTTAAAAGGCAGTTGTGAATTGCTTGGCTCCAGGATCCTGGGAATAGAATCCAGGTCCTCTGGAAGAGTGCTCTTAATTGCTGAGCCATCTCTCCAGCCCTGAAGTATGTTATATATTTTAAATTTTATGCTTGTTGATAGGTAGATATATTGCCAGGGAGATATTTTGTGTGTGAGCATGTGCGTGTGTGTGCGCACATAGATTTTTAACTAACCAACAATAAAAGAAAGTGCCATTTCCCTTTTATTCCACCAACAATGTTACTTTTAATTTTTTGCCAGGTTGGTAGCTCTTAACGACTGAATTCCTTTGCCTCTGAATTGAAGAAACCAGAGAGCACTCTTAACTATTCAGAGCAGGACTTGGGACTTAGTGTGCAGTGTCATCCATTGTAGGTCTTGTTGCAATGAAAGGATATAAAGCAAAGATTTAAGATGAGGTTCCAGGGGCCTCCTGCCAGTGGGTTTATGCAGGACACTGCTTCCTCTAGCCGTGACTTAGAGTAGTGTGTAAAATGTTGACTACCAGGAAGCCCACTAAAGACTGAGCTTACATTTTTGTTGGACAGTGGTAGCATAGTCATTCACTACTGAGAATATACCAAAATTCTAGACTTCCAGAAGGAAAACAAATGTTTGAGATAAGCCATGTTGTATGTAGTTTACTGTAGTCTCACTCTTGTAAGCTGGGGTGGGAAGGAGTCTCTTTAGAGTTCTCAGAGACCAGCCTTCCAAGCCCACTGATGTAAGCCAGGCTTGCAGCCTTAGGTCTTGTTTTTTGAAATATAATTCATATGCAGTATAATTCTCTATGTAAAGTATCTACCAGTAGTTCTTGTTCATTCACACAAGCGTACATCCATCACTGTGACTTTTAGAACATTTTATCATTTCCAGGGGTGGGGAGGACTTTATACCCCTAGTTGTCACTCCCTTTCCAAGCCCAACAGCCCATCCCCACTTACTTCTCCAGTCCTAAGCAACCTCTGAGGCACTGTGTGGATGGAATGGCAATATGTGGTCCTTTGTGTTTGCTGTCTTCCACTCAGCTTGGTTTCAGTGTCATCCAAGTAGCATGTCGCCAGTATTTCATTCATTGTGGTGATTAATATTCATCATAGGACCACACCACATTTTGTTTATTCATTTATCCATCAGTCAATGGAATTTGTACTATTTCTACTTTTTGGCTATTATGAGTGGTGAACAGTCTCATGTCACATTGGTATGAGTTTTACCGTGTTTGGATATGAAGGCTATGTTTCCGTCACTATTTAAGGCTACTATGTATTTTATTTTCCCTGTGACCTGTGATAATTTGATATTGGGAAGTAATGATTCTTTGAAAATTGGGTAACATTTAACTTTGAGACCAATTCACTGGTGCCACTGTCAGTTCGAGAATGCTTATCTCTTTTCTGTTTTTTTTTCCCAACTACTTAGTCTGTTTCATACTTTTGCTTGGACTAATTTTAAGACTCTATGTTTTCCTATGCAGTTATCTGGACTTTTAGATTTTCAGAGATATCTAAAATAAGTTTTATAAGTTCTTCTAATGTTTTTACTACTTTCATATCTATGGCCTTTTCTCCTTATCAGCTCTATTGGTTTTATATCTCCCCTCTTCTTTAATCAGCCTTGTGAAGATTTATCTAATGTAGTTTTGCAGAAACTTAGTTTTATTCATTCTCTCTCAGTCTGACAGTTTTTGTCCTACTTTTCTCTTTCTTCTCGTTATATTTGGACTTTAAGTCACCCATTTTCCTTGCTCTTGCCTCTTAAGTTGAACTCTGAAATTCTTACCTCTTTCTAGAAGTATTTACTTTTTCTTTCTAGGAATCATTAATAGAGTTTGAGTACATTCATGCCTCTTGACTTTTAAATCATGCTTGTGACTTTGTGTGTGTGTGTGTGTGTGTGTGTGTGTGTGTGTGTGTGATTCATGCTTCTTGACTTTTAAATCATATTATGTCTCTGTGTGTGTGTATGTGTGTGTTTGTGTGTTTACATTACTTTTTTAGTGCTTTGTATGAGAACTTAAAAATATTTTTGATAGTTCGTTAAGAGTATTATACAATACCCTCCCCAACTCTTCTTAGAGTCACCCCCTTCCCTACCTACCCAATTTTGTGTTTTTACTGTTTTTAAACCCATCAAGACCAATTTGTGTTGCCTAAATATTCTTAGATGTGTGGTCTTCCTTTGAAGTGTGATCTATTTGCCAGGGGCTACATTCTGGAAAAACCTTAGCTTATTACTCACAAATATTTTCTTCTTTTCCATTCAGTTTTCTGGTAGCCCAGTCTTTCAAATTTTTTTTTTTTAATTTTAGCAAGTCATTTTATTTTTGTTTTTCATATACACATTATTGCCAACTATATTGTTTGTCTTCCTTCTGTTCTTTCATTTCCTATTTTGCTTCCTAAGGGGAGTCCAATTCATTACCTCTTTATTTTTTTGTTATTTTATTTATTTAGAAATTGCATGTATGTGTGTATGTGTCATCACCCTTGTGGCAGCCAGAGGACTTTCTTTCTACCATGTATTCCAGGATCAAACTCATTCGTCAGTCTTGTAGGCAAGCACTTCTAACAACTGAGTCTTCTCACTGACCTGTATTCTGTTTGTGTTCACACTTTCTAAGAATCTAGTTATATTTACCTGAAGAGTGCCAAGTCATAAGCTAGTCCTGTTTGTCTGTGGTGAAGCAAAGTGACAAGGCTCTAGTGTGTATGTGAGCTGATTTCAGGAGGTAGAGAGGGGGTGGGGGACTTCAGTGATGAAATCTGAGAATTTATTCCTAAAAGGGACTTCCTATTCCTATTTCCTGCTTACAGGAGTGGTACTCTAGAGTAACCTATAAAGTAGAGGTGAGGACAGAGCACAAAGGGGGCTTGCCTATTCTTGCTACCACTTTCCAAACAGTCCTAACGTAAAATTTCCTTATCCTCACCCCCAAAATGGCACTAGGTGGCTGTAGTTTCTTGTCTTTGTATTGTATGGGTTCAGAGCTCTCTGAAATGATAGGATTACAACTAGAACTGTCCTCCTCAGTCTGTAGTATTTGGGTCTCTCCATCTCTTAGCTGCTGTAGGAGTCAGTCACTCCTGGTATCCCCAGGTTTTCTCCCTGTTTTTCATTAGAGTGACTGACTTTTGTCTAATCTTTAGAGGTGGGTTATTTTTTAAATATCTGTGTCTGTGCCGCTCACAAAACTGAGTTCTTAAAGGGAATAATTGTTTCACATATCTTACTTCATTGTATAGAATCAGTGGCAACTTGCAGTGGCAAGTTTTGTTGAAAGAAAGAATATAATTTTAAAGGGACTTTCCATTAAAAATAGGAATTTGTGGTCTAGGGGGATCGCTTAGTGATAAAAAGTACTTTCTGCGCAAATATGAGGACATAAGTTTTGAATCTCCAGAACTCACATAAACGTTGAACATGTAGTATAATTGTCTAATCCCAGCACTCCTATAGAGAGATGAGAGGCAGAGACAATTCCGAGAAGCAGGCCAGCTAATCTGGCCTACACAGCAGAAAACAGTGAAGAGATTTTGTCTTGAGCAAGGTAGAAAGCAAGGACCAAGACCAGAGGCGATTCTCTGACCTCTGTGCTTGTATCATGATATGTGAGTGCCCACATTCATAAAAAAGTACAACTTTTAAAATAAAAATAGAAATTTGCTACTGTATTAGTTACTTTACTATTGTTGTTATAAAACATCGTGATCAATGCAGTTTATAGAAGGGGCATGGAACAGCAGCTGAGAGAGGTTACATTTTGATCCACTAGCAAGAGGCAGAGAGCGCTAGTTGGAGACAGTATGGGCTTTTGAAACCTCAAAGTCCACTCACAGTGACTTAATCTCATTCAACAAGTCCACACCTCCTACTTCTTCCCAAATAGTTCTATCAACCGGGGACCAAGTATTCAAATATGTGAATTTACAGGGGCCATTTGCATTCAGTCACCACACCTACCAATAAAGAGCTCCCTTAATGTTGTAAAAACATGGCTGAGTTTATTAAAAATTTAGTATATATGATGTATTTCAGTATTGTTTAAATCTCTTTAAGAGGATGTTGCAAACTATAGAGTTAAATTATTCTTACCCATTTGTGAGGTGAGCAAGCCTTGACTCTGGGGTAGTAAGATGTATCTGAGACCAGGCAGCTGATAAGCTGGCCCAGAAACAAGGTCTGTTGACTGATTCTTTAGAGACTGATGGCTTTCTTCTTTCTTCTGCAGAGCTTTGTTACTGGAGTGGGTATTTGATCAGTGATAGTAGACTGACCTGATCTCTCCTTGTTTATGTGCCATGAAGATAGAATTCAGTGATTTTCACCTAGAGTTTAACAAGGCACTTGTTAAGACCCTGTGTGATCTCCCTTACCTATAGTCCCTTTGCATATACTTTCCTCTTTAACATTTCTCCTGCCACACTGGGCTCCTTTGTATTCCTCCATCATACCCGGTATGATCCAGGCTCAGTGTTTGAAGTTTTTCTCCATGCTAACTGGGGTTCTTCTCCTCAGGTGGCTTTCCCTCCTTCAAATCTTGATGTAGATAATAAGCTTCTTCCTGAGTTCTTTCTCAACTGTCTTGCTTAAAATGTAAGGTACACTTGCCATCCTGCTTCCTTACTCCGTCTCCCTGTTAATGCTTAACGCATAACTCTTCTAGTAGACCCTAAACTATTACGCTGTCATAGTATGGAGAATTGTCTGAACATTTCTCGTTGTGTTAGTTCAGTGCTTGGTACAGTAAATGGCTCAGTAAGCATTTGAACATTCCTCATGGTTTTAGTTCAGTGCTTGGTACAGTACATGCTCAGAAAAAACTTTTTAAATAAAAGAGTGCAAGAAGGAAATTCAGTGGATTAAACCAAACATTGATAGTACTTGCTTTTAATTCAGAAGTTAAACATTTAAAGTCCATTAAAACAGGAGCACACATTTGCGGGGAAAAAAAGTGGAATACTTCACTGAGGCTTTTTATTTACTCTATTTTATCAGTTACAATATCAATTTACAGAAAATCTAAGTTTCTTGGAAAAAGTCTGCTTATAGACTATATATTTATTTAATACAATAATTGTTGACAAATGCAAAATACTACTTTAGATCTAATTTAGTTTTTTTTAGAGAATATAGTTCTTATGAACCCTTCCTCTGAATAGTGCAGTATTAGGGTAAGTAGTAATTAATGTCCTACCAACTTAAAAAACTCTAAATGAAATGTTTTTATTTTCATATTTCAGAATGTTATTCTAATCCTTTTGATGATGAGTTGTAATTCTTTATTCAGTGACTGTGTGAAATACAAAGAAAGTTTTGATCAGCTTTTACTTAAACATTTCTTCTCTTTTTTTGTAGATTGGCTTTGAGGTCACACTGATGAACTATGGAGTCACCTTTGATAACTTCACCTGGATCAGAGAAAAGCTGCTTCATTAGAGAAACATAGAAAAAAAACAAATGCCAAGGGGAAACTACAGATGCCAGCTCTGCACCTTGATTCTTCTCTATATATTTTTAGCCCATCAGGACTAATGACTTACACATTAAAGAAAATGATCCATTCATCATATTATTTTCAGCAGTTAAAATTATTTTTCATCAATGTGTACAACTTAAAAATTTAAGAGTTATAAAACCTGTAAGGTCTTACTTAAAATATTTAGCTTTTCAGCATTCAGAACTTTAACATTTACTTTGTTTTTACTCATCAAAGTCCTCAGAAATGTAGAACATCAGGAAAGATATGGACTTGAACGCATACAGTTTTATCGTGGATTGCAGTGGATTCAGAACATCACCCATTTTGTTATCCAGAATACCACAAAGCATATTGCTTAGCTTTAATTCAAAAGAAGTTGCTTGAAAATGGCCTGGGTAAAATTCTTACGGAAACCTAGTGGTAATCTTGGAAAAGCCTATCAGGCTGGAAGTTTGCTGTCCCTAGCCCCTACTGTAGGCTTGTTAAATGAACCAGGACAAAACAGCTGCTTTCTTAATAGTGCTGTACAGGTAAGACTATTAATTACTTGTTCAGACTTCAAAGTACTTTGAAGGGACTCTCTTGTTTAATGATTCTTTTAACTCCTCATTGACTGGAATGACTTCTGTGTGTGTTTCGGGGTGTATGCATCTGTTCATGTATGGTGTACGTGTGTACACATGCACAGAGGGGCAGAAGTTAGTATTGGGTGTCATTCCTCAGTTGCTTTCCACCTTATGTTTTGAGGCATGGTCTCTGGCTTTTGTGTGTTTGAAAAAACAAAACAAAACAAAACGATTTCACTCTTGTGTTTGAAAGATTTATTCACTAAAGCTGGGTATGGTAATGTGTGCCTTTAATATCAGTGGAGGTGGAGGCAGAAGGATCAGAACTTCCAAGACCAGTCTTAGGTGCATCACAAATCAGGGGAGATGGCCTCCCATGCCTCCTGGTAGTTTTCTTTCTATACTCTGATTGTTTCTAATGAAAACCTGTCCTAATCTTTGCTTTTCTGTATGTTATATGTCTTTTCCTTGGGCCACTCTTAAGGTTTTTCCTTGTCCCTGATTTAAAACATTGCTTCTCAGCAGTTTTCTTAGTGTCATTCATAGTCAACTATGAACTTAAGTTTTCCAGCAGTTGAGAATAGGTCTCATTTTGGTCCTCCCTGAGCTCTGAGCATGATTTCTCCTACTTGGTTTGGGTGTTTTGTTCCTTGACACAAGATGACTTCCTCGTTGTACTTACTGGAGTACTTGGAGGAGGCCTGTGTGATCCCTGTGAGGACTCTTCCCTACCTATTCTAGCAGCCTCCAGTGGTCAGATGCTGCTACGGGCTAATTTGCGAAGCCAGTTCTCATTGACAAAACTACTATTCAAGTAGACTTTCTGTCAGAAACCCTCTTGTTTATAATCAGTTTTCATGACTATTTTTAAAGCTTGCTCAGAAATAAATTAAGGAATACATTTTATAAGGCTATACCAGTTTCACATGCAGCTATGAAAAGGTGTGGATCCAGTGTTGTGGGCTAGAAGGCAGACAATGAATTTATACACCATTTCTCAGTTTTCAGTATATTTTATAGTGTTTTTAAAGTGAGGAATATGATCAAAGTATATATTCCTTTGTTATACTTATGATTATATGCACTGATTTTGGTGAGGTACTTAAGCTATATGTATAAATGTAAAAAATGCATAAAATTTTTAGGGTTCATGTTAGATAACTACATGTAAGAAATGAAAAAGGAGTATATATCACTAAAAACTAGTTAGGTCAACAATTAGCTGAGACTTACTTTGTAACAGGTGATAGAATATAATTTTATGTTGAATAATGTACAGAAAAATTTAATTCTTTTGAAAATTTCATATATGTATATAATGTATTCTTATACCCATCCTCCACTGTCCCCCTCCAATTTCTCTGGAATGCCCCAGCTTGTCTCCCTCCAGTTTTATGTTGTGGTGATCATCATTGTCATCCTTTTCCTCTCCCCATTAGTGCAAATACTACTGACCATATGCACATGGATTGGGGGCATCCACTGTAGTATTAGAAACCTACATCTCCAAAGAAAAGCAACTTTTCCTTCACATCCATCAGTTGTCAATAACTCCTTTGCTGGGTGGAGGTGGGGGTAGGATTCCAATAGCTCCTTCCTCATTCATGCTAGAATTTTACTGGCTTGATCTTACAAAGGTTCTTTGCTGGTAACCAAAGGTACTGTGAGATGACATTCGCAAAAACCATGTCACATCCAGAAGTCTGCATTTCAGAGTTCCCCTCTTCATCTGGCAATTTTTACATTCTTTCTGCTCACTTTCTGAGATGTTCCCTGAGCCTTGGATGAGAGGAGGTTAATATAGATAATGCATCCACCACTTAGAACTGGCTATTGTTTACACTTGGTACATTGACCAGATAATGAATCTCTGAATTAACTGTTATCCACTGCAAAAAAAAATTCTCTAACCAGAGTTGAGAGCAACACAAGTCTGTGGGGATAAACTTAGATATTAGAAGTTTTTTGACAAAATAATCATTTGAGTTTTCCCTTCCCCCTAGGGCCTCTAATAGTCATGGCCCTTTTACAAGTTTACAGTACCAGACATGAAATGGAATAGACCTTGTATCCAATCAGAAAGCAATTGGTTACTCCCTTAGCTGTCATGCCATTATTGCTCGAGTGTACACAACTTGGCAGGCAGGACAGTATTGTAACTTGCAGGGTCCAGTAAGACCACTGATGATATCTTTTCTACCCCCCCAGCCTGCACAGCACCTTCCAGCACTATGAAAGCTAACCAACAGGGAGAGAGTTTCCTAGTGTGTCAGGTTGATTTCTCTATGTCCTGCAATGAAAGTGAGTGGTGCCCTCAGCAGTAGTGGCTTACCATCTACTTATGGTAAGCAACCAACAGCAGTGGCAATAGCCTGTGTTTTTTTGGGTGCCTCTAGGAGCTTCCTGACCAATAGGTGATAGGGAGGTATCTATGCCTGGCACTGAGATTGGCATTAAATAATCTCTACTGGGAGCAACATTGGAGGCCCACCCGTGTAGGATACTTTTGTTCAGACTCCTTAAAAAGAAAGCATAAACATTACTGACTTTATGGACAGATTCTAGAGGGTATCCTATTAACTGAATCATCTAAATTTTCATGTGACAAGAAAGCATACAGTTAAAACATGTTTGGCATTTTAGGGTGCTGGTAAATTCTTTGAGTTAGAAGCAAGTTATATCTAACAGCTAACATTTGCTGTGTACTTACTGTGTATTAGATCCATATCTGACTATTACATGTACCATTTCGTTTAGCCTTTCAACACTAGGAGATCAATGCTACAGTAAACATTTGTCTGTCAGTTCAAGAACTGCTCAACAGAAGAGCCAGAGCTAGAAACCAGGCCATTTGCCTTCAGAGCTTGTGTTATTAGACAACTTTGTCATTAGTCTTCATCGTCTTTGTTGAGTCCTTTTAAAATGGATTTTAATCTTGTATTTGATGATATGCTGAGACAATATATGGTATTAAATACTACCCAATACTTTGCAAAGCACTCATTTTGTTTTTATTAACATTTTTCTAAAATCTTTTTAGTTAAGAAAATTTACATGTTTTAAGTGGGTTTTTCCAAGTTATATTATTTAAAAAATAGAGGGAATCTTGATGAGCTTTCTTGCTGTAATTGCTTGTGTTCTAATTATGTGTCAGGCCCTTCTCTACATCCTTTACATTTGGATATTATTTAATCCTCACAAGAACTGTGTGTCACAAGTGATATTACTCCATTGTGTAGAATTCAGGTTTTACAAAATGGGTTTTAGGTACAGGTCTAATTTATTTAAACTGTTACACTTCATTGTTTGCCTTGTCTCTTAGTAGCAGGTGTCTAAAGAGTGATTGCAATGAGTATATTCAGATCAGTGCTTGATTTCCACGTGCCATGTCGTCCTCATACCACACGAGTCTTTCATTTAGTGTGAGTGACCACACACGTATCTGGTCACCCATTCTTCTTGAGAGAACACACGGACCATGATTTAGTTCATCCTAGCTTCTAGCTTTAAAGTCTAATTACACTTCCTTCCTAGATTTCCGGTGGTTCCAGGTATTATAACCTCTGTATCTTTCATGTCTCTGCCAAGTTCTCCACATAATGTCCCATGTTTCCTGTCTGTCCAAGTCCTTAACTGAGAACTTTGTTTTTTCATGCTTTATGAGTATGGTGGTTTTTCATGTGAATCAATAGGAACTTGTTCTATGTAGTGTTGTGTTTCCCATTGTTTCTAGTGATTATGCAAGTGCAGTTATGTACAGGAGATTAAAGAAGTTGCTTGCTATTTTACTGCTTTTAAAATGTCAAAATATGATTTTTTTTAAATAACAAGAACAACCTCATTCTGTTTTTCATTCAAATGTGTCTTTCAGGTTTTATGGCAATTAGATATATTCCGAAGAAGTTTGAGAGTTCTGACTGGACATGTTTGTCAGGGAGATGCCTGTATATTTTGCGCATTGAAGGTAACTACTTAGTAATTACTATTGTTTCTCCAAAATTTTAATTTGAATTCTGACGGTTATTTAATTTGGTTATGATTGAAGTTCATTGTTAAATGACTTAAAGTTTGAAGATGAATGCTTAAAATATGACAGATTATCTTCTAATTTTACTTTAGAATAATTAAAAAATATTATTTTGAGTAATCTGAAACTGTTGAGTATTTTTCATTGTTTTGTAGTCATTGTTTATTCATCTTAATGAATGTGTTTTCAGCCACTATTGAGTTCTTGGTGCTGCTTTCATTAGAGTAGGAGACAATGTATAAGCCAAACGTGGAATATGTTAGGTGATAAAAATAACGTGAATGACTGAAGAGGAAGTGTTAACCAGAGAAAGAACAGAAAATATTAAGGAGCCAAAAAAAAAAAAAAAAAAAAAAAAAAAACCACACCATGATGTTGACATTTGTTGGAGTTCAATAAAGAGCCTCACGGGAGAAGAACCTTCCAGGTCGATATAGAAACAACTTCAGAATGTTGTTTATTGAGCAGAGTCTGGGCCCTAGAAAAGAGAGAGAGTGGTGAGAGACAGGCCTCAGAGGTAAGGGGAGTGCTGCTGGCCTCCAAATAGATCAGTTACAGAGGAGGGAAAGCTGGCTCAGTGTTCTGCAAGCATAAAGACTCGTATTTGGATTCACCTGTAACCCCAGCTCTGGGAGTTGGAGGTGCTGAGGGTGACTTTGGGTGCCACGTGTTTTCCTCAGTTACTCTCCATGTTGTAGAGGCAGGGTCTCTAGCTAAATATGGAGCTCTGTTTTAGGGAGTCAGGCTAGCAGCTTGCTACAGGGACTTGTCTCTGCCTTCTACATACTGGGATTACAGGCAGGCCCTCTACGCCCACCTGGCTTTTTCTGTGGTTTCTGGAGTCCAGACTCCAGTCCTCAAACTGGTGCTTTGCCTTCTGAGCCATCACCTCAGTTCCTGAGTAAGTAACTGTATGAAATTTCAGGACTAAAATGACTGTTCTGTATTCGTTTCTGGGTATGGGTATACTATGAATTTTTCTTTGTTGTAATGAAATCATTAAGTGTTTGTAAAGTTGTTGGCATTAGACCTACTGATGTATTTTTGATTTCTAGACAATATTTGCACAATTTCAACACAGTCGAGAAAAAGCACTTCCCTCAGATAACATAAGGCATGCTCTTGCAGAAAGCTTCAAAGATGAGCAGAGATTTCAACTTGGCCTCATGGATGATGCTGCTGAATGCTTTGTAAGTATCTGACAAACCTTGAAAGATTAGAATAATAGTTTTAATCCCTTATAGGATGCAAACTTGAAGACAAAAATTATAAAGATTAAACATGTCAGAACTGGTCAGCACATATATATATGTGTGTGTGTGTGTGTGTGTGTGTGTGTGTGTGTGAATATATATATGTGAATATATAATATATATGAATATATATATTCATCCTTCAAGATTGAATTTAAATCATTCTATGTTTTATGTTGTAGATTCAGTTTTGATTATTTATGCATGTTAGTTTACAAAAACATACATATAATTCTTCTTATGTTGTATTATGTATAATATATGAATCAACCACCCAACTTTGTGTCCTATTTTGTTTTTAATCTTCTAAGACCAATTTGTGCTGCCCAAATATTTCTGGGTGTGTAGTTCACTAGAGAGTGATTAATTTACCAGAAGCTATACTCTTGGAGGAAACACTCGCCCCCCCTCTCCCCCAACACACACACTCTTAAAATGTAGTCACCATATAACAGGGCATCGATGTCCCAACTAAACACCAGAGGCTAACTAATGAAACCCAGTGCCAAGAATGGATTACTTCTTTTGGAGTTGTTGGCCAGTGAGATCCCATAGACCCCAAAACAGGCTATTGCCACTGCTTGTGATTACTCTCTAGAACTTGACAGTAATACCCTGCTGTTGTAGACGTCACAACCTTGAGTCATAGACTATGACACAATCAAAGTGGTATGAACCTGGAAGTTTCATCTCTATATAGGGAGGACTTAATACTGTTATTCTATACTCCACTCCTCCAGCCCCATTTAACCCTTTATACTCATACAGTCTATCTGCCATTTCTTAAAAGCCCCTCCCCCTGGCTCTTAGTAATTTTCCAACCTCTGTGATTATTCCAAATGAAACACACAGTGCCTCACTGGTTTTATGTCTATTTGAAGCATACTAGAGTCATTTTGGAAGACAAAAATCTCAGTTCAGAAAATGCCCCCATGAGATTGAACTGTGGGCAAGCTCATGATACGTTTTCTCAATTAATGATTGATGTGGGGAGGCTCAGCTCATTGTGAGTGGTGCCTCCCCTGGGTTGGTGGTTCTGGGTGCTATAATAAGGCCAGCTGAGCTAGAGTAAGGAACGAGCCAGTAAGCAGCACTCCTCCATGGCCTCTGTTCCTACCTCTAGGTAACTTCCCATTAGTTCCTTCTCTGACTTCTCTGGATGATAGGTTGTAAGATGAAATAAACCCTTTCCTCCACACATTACTTTTGGTCATGGTGTTTTATGAAAAATAGAAACCCTAACTAAGACAACATATATCTCAAGATTCAAAGCTAACATCCACAGATGAGAGAAAAATATGTGATGTTTGTCTTTCTGCCTCTGGATGATTACCTCACTCAGAATGATTGTTTCCAGTTCACATATTTACCTTTCATTTTTCTTAATAGCTGATAATATTCCACTTAAATAATCATTAAATAATCATTTTCTATATCTATTCGTCAGTTGCTTCACATCTAGGCTGTTTCCATTTTCTGCTTGTTGTGAATAGAGCAGCAGTGAACATGGTTTGGTAGGTATCCTAGAGCAGGATATGAAGTCCTTCGGGTGTCCACTCGTGAGTGGGATAGCTGGGCTGTAGATCCATTTAGAAGAGCTGTCACACCATTTCCATAGTGACGTGCCAGTTTGCTCTTCCAGCAGAAGTGTTCCTCTTTCACCACGTCAGGCCAGCATTTGTCCTTTATTTATTTTGTAATCTCTCTCTCTTTTTTTTAATCTTTGCCTTTCTGACACAGGAGAGATGAAATCACAAAGTAGTTTTTGTTTGCATTTCCCTGATGGCTTAAGGGTGTTGAATATTTTAAAAAGTGTTCCTTGGCCATTTGTTTTCGTCTTCTAGGCACTGTTAGTTCTGCGCCCCATTTTAAAATTGGGTTGTTTGCTTTCTTGTTTAATTTTTTGAGTTCTTTATATATTCTAGATACTAACCCTCTATCAGATGTATAGCTAGTAAATATTTCCCCATTCTGTAGGCTGCCTCTTTATTCAAGTGATGGTGTCCTTTGCTGTACAGAAAATGTTTGATTTCATGAGGTCCCATTTACTAGTTGCTCTTAGTGCCCATGCTATTAGATGTTCTGTTTGTAAAGTCCTTTACTGTGCTAACAGTTCAAGTGTATTCCTTACCTAGCAGAAGACCCTCTGTACAGTTACAGGAAGCTCACAGTCAATTTTCAGGAGTCTGGGAAAAGTTCTCAGGACTTTCCCTCAGGCAGCGGGTATTGGTGGAATTGGTGACAGTAGTCTATGATCCCTACCTGAAGAGGAAGGCCAAGAAGGCAGGTGCCGGGTGCATGGTCTTCCAGTAAGCTTCAGGACTGGTGGTATTTCTAGTTGGGTCTAGTACCCATAGTCCTTGGGTAGTAGGGATGGGTGGAGTTGGCAGCAGGAGTCTGGTGTCCGCCTAGAGAAGGGAACAAGTATTTGCAGTGGGGATGCCTGAAGCTGGCTGGAGTGGGTGGAGTTGAGTTATAGTGGGGCAGGCTGGTCTGTCTGACTAGGCATGGGGACATGGGTTATTGGAGTGGGTAGGTAGGAATAGTGCAAGTTGAGGTTCCCTGCCTGAAAGAGGTGTGTAGCAAAGGGTGCAGCAATTAAAAAGATTTATTCTTAAAAAAACAAACAAAAAAAAAGATTGCCAGTTACCGATCTATGGTATAAATCTGAAATGTCATAGATTTGTTACAAAGGACATTGCTTGGATTATGGTATAAATGAAGCCATTGAGTCACTTAGGTTGTATAGACTAGCTAGTCCGAGTAGGCATACAAAAAAAGGTAGTTGGGGCTGGAGACATAGCCAGGTTGGTTTGCCTAACAAACATGAGTTCAGTTCTCAAATCCATGGAAAGTTGCCCACCATGCTCACACACACTTGCAGTCCCACAGCTAAGGAGGCGGAGAGAGGAGAATCCCTGGGGCTCACTCAGCAGCACTTTAGCTTAATTGGCTCCATGCCAATGAGAGACATTGTCTCAAAGGATGTTGCCGGTGTTCCTAAGGATGACACTTGAAGTTATCTTCTGGCCTCCTCATGCACATGCAGACACACGTGTGTGGGCACACACACACGCATACGTACACACACTTTTCTATAGTTAACCTGATTTTACTTAGTATGAGAATGCTGGGAATGCAGGAAATGTTTTCAGATACTGAATTCTAGCTATTAACCACTGTAATTGGTATTCAAAATAAGGTTTTAAATTTTTTTATCACTTTTTTTCATATATATATATATATATATATATATATATATATATATTTTTCTTTTGGTAGCATTGCAGAAGGTGAATACTTGAACATTTAGAGTGATTTGAGAGGAAAATTAAAGCCACCATTATGATATTCCTGCATTTATACTTTGGAAAATGTTAAGTTAAACAAATTATATATTAAAGTGTTCTCTAAAAGACCAACAATTTCCTTTGTTTCTATTTTTTAATTTTTTTAATAGGAAAATATATTGGCAAGGATTCATTTTCACCTGGTGCCAAGCAGGGATGCAGACATGTGCACCTCTAAATCTTGTGTCACTCATCAGAAGTTTGCCATGACTCTGTATGAACAGGTGAAATGTCTTCATTATTTGATTAGATGTTGGACCTCTGTCTCATGATTTTAGATTAAGCATATGTTTTTACCTATAGTGTGTGTGCCGCAGCTGTGGAGCATCTTCAGACCCTCTACCCTTCACAGAATTTGTGCGATACATTTCTACAACAGCCCTGTGGTAAGACCTCTCAAAGCATATTTAACAAAGAGTCTAGAGCACATTTGAGCACATCGAGCATTTATTCTGTACAATTATAACATAGTATGGATTTTTTTCCCTCTGACACTATCAAATGTGCTTTCACAAGAGAGCCTGAGAGCTGGCTTTCTCAGTTGGAGGCTTAGATTTCGCTTCATATAGGTTACCTGAAGTGGCTTGATTTAAAGTTTCAAATTTCGGTTTGGAATATTTGCATATATGTAATATAATGTCTTGGGGTGGAACCCAAGTCTAAAGATGGAGTACATTTGTTTAATGCATATCTTATGTACATATTTTGACAGTAGTTTTATGTAGTATTCGTAGAGAGCCTGCATCTTAAGCATGACTCTTCACATAAACTTAGGTTTAGAATTTACCATTCATAACATGATTTCAGCACTCAAAAACGTTTAGATTTTAGAGCATTTCAGATTAAATACATCATCTAATGTACAGAATTTATATATTTATACTTATAGCAGACTTTTGGAACTGCAGAGATGAGCTTGAAATGAAGTACTTATTGGTAAATGAGCTACATGTGATATCTTCATTTTTACTAGGATGTTCCCTTTGTATTGGCCGTGTTTCCCACCACTTTTGTTGTCTCCTTTATTTTTTAAAATATTTTATTATTTTTTATTTTATGTACATTTATGTACATTGGTGTTTTGCCTCTATGTATGTCTATATGAGGGTGTTGAATCCCCTGGAACAGGAGCTACAGACAGTTGTGGGCTGCCGTGTGGGTGCTGGGAATTGAACCCAGGATCTCTGAAAGAGTAGCTAGTGCTCTTAACCACTGAGCCATCTCTTCCACCCATCATTGTCTCCTTTATGATGATAGAAGCTATTGTTTTAACATTAGTTATAACAAAGAAAAATATGAACATTGTCTTAGGTATTATATTAGGTATTACATTTGAGACCTCAACAGTCACCTTAAAATTCTGCCATGCTTACTGCCTGCCAGCTCGTTCCCTCCATGAAACAGCTAGATTCGATGCAAAATCCATTCTTGACCATATGTATGTAACATCAGTCAATCAAAGTTACTTGGAAATCCTTTATCAATTTAGTGAGCTTAATTTGGTAAATCAATCTGGATGGATTAAGATTGAAACTTAAGTCTATCTGATTGAAAAATTAAGTATTATTCTGATACTATCAGTTCTGTAAAACCATCATATGCAATTTGAATGCTTATCAGACCGAGTGCCTTCTAGTATACTTGTGCAGTGTGTTAGAGGAGTACTTGTGGATTATTTAAACCATGCAACTATGAAGCATGTACAATTATTAAACCATGGAACTATGAAGCATGTACCATTAGGTAGAACTAGAACATCTAGAATGGAAAGTGGTGATGGTGTTCGACCCTGTTTCTTTTGGAAATGCTTAAATAGTTGTTTTAAGGTGTCATGTGCCTTGATATTTTGAGATGTGAAGAATAGTTACCAACTAATATAGGAAAATATGTATCTGGGCTCTAACAAAGTCATTAGTGTGCACACTAGAAGCGAAAGGCACAAGTCTAGCACCTGAGTAACTTTGCTGTGGAATCAGCCATCTCCTAGCTGAAATGGTTAACTTGCCTCTGGGAACTTTAGGCCAAAGAAAGAAACTTTTTGGGCAATTTTGTTCTTGTTAGGGTGGAATTTAAATTCAAATCCCTACTAATTAATTAATAGAATAAACAAACTATTTATACTAGAACTACTTCTACATAGAACCTTTTACCCTATCCAGGAAGTCCTAAACAAAAGTATACTGGGACATGGTGACACTTCCCTGTAATCTATGTGTTTGGGAAGCTCAGGGATGAGAATTTCAATAAGTTTAGGCCAGCCTGGATGACATCTCAAAAAGTAAACAAGTAAGTAAAAGGGATAATCTCTATGATTCTGTATTCGTCTTAATTTTTCATATACCTTCCAAATTTAGTAATTTTTCACTGTGTGGTTAAGTTTTCAGACAGAAAAGTAATGCAAACCTATCAAAGTTTATTAATACCCAATTTTTTTCAAGTATACATTTTAGATCTAAGTTCTTAGGCTAGGCTGGGTTGAGACTCCTTTTTTTTTTTTTTTTTTTTTGTAGCAATGAAATTGAAAGAATGATGGAAAGGCATGAGCGATTTAAACCAGAGATGTTTGCGGAATTGCTGCAAGCAGCAAATACAGCAGATGACTATCGGAAGTGTCCCGTAAGTATAGGTGGAGAATTTTAGTGTGCTTTTGTTTATAAACTTGAAAATAGGCATTCAGAAATTATTGTGTAAATACTAATTGTACATGAATAAAAATTTTTCTTTATTTTATAATATTTGAGATAACTTTACATCACATGAGCTGTTTATCTTAGCGCTGTTGCTTTAAAAAATTTTTAACTTAGTCCACAACTGTAGTCCTAACTACTTGGGAGATTGAGGCACGATCACTTGAGGCCATAAGGCTCTGACCACCCTGAGCAATGCAGCAGAACCACCATAAAAATAAAACAAAAACTTCTTAGCTTTGTTAAAATTTTAATTTTTTTATATGTATGTTGTACATATTATTTTATGTGTATGTTTTTTCTGCATATATGTATGCCAACCACATGTGCGCCTGGTGCCCACTGAGGTCAAAAGAGGGCATTGGATCCTCTGGGACTGGAGATACAGGTGGTTGTGACTCACCATATGGGTATGGAGAATTGAACCTGGGTCATCTGTAATAGCAACCAGTGTTCTTGATTGCTGAGCCAACTTTCCAGCTCACCACCACCCCCAACCTTTTTTTTTGTTTTTGAGACAGAGTCTTATTTCTGGCTGGCCTGGATTCACTAAGTAGACCAAGCTGGCTCTGTCTTTCTTTGTTAAAAATTTAAAGCAGCATACGTTGATTGAATTCTTTCAGAGTTCTAAAATTTATTACACGATTGCAGAGGAGTCGTTGCTCTTGTTTTTACTTTACTCAATGATTTTTTTTTCTTGCATAATATTGTAAATGACTTCAGTGTTTTTAGAGAGAGTCTTAATACCATAGTCTAGGCTGGCTCAGCCTCCCAAACACTACCATCTGGCCATTAACACCCTTAGGGGTTTTCTTTCTGCTTTTCGCTGTTGTTTTCAGGATGGATATTTGTTTTAACACATCTAAAAATACCAAATGAGTTAAAATTAAGTTGTTTAATCATTAAAGACAAATAGCTGGTTAGAAGTCAATTTCTAGTGAACTGAAAAAACAAATTTCAGATACACTGATTTTCATTATATCATATAAGTTATATATAGTAATGGTAATTTAAAAACTTGCCCTGTCTTTTTTTTTTTCCCTATAGAGTAACTGTGGCCAAAAAATAAAAATTCGCCGTGTTTTAATGAATTGCCCAGAGATTGTTACAATTGGATTGGTCTGGGATTCCGAGCACTCTGACTTGACTGAAGATGTTGTTCGAAGTCTAGCCACGCATCTCTACCTCCCTGGGGTACCACAGCAGTTTTCAATCTTTTCCCCATTGCTTCCAAATTCCTTTAGAATATTTCCTGTATCATGATATATTTAGTTTTGTTCATCAGAACCTAAATCTTTTAACTGAAATTGTGATACCCAGATGTGTTCTGATGAGGATAACTTTATTTAAGTCAGACTAAGTGGAATACCTTTTTCCATAGACAAGAAATGACTTTTAATTACAGACTAAACCATCTCATGGCCTTTCACATTGGCATGCTGAAGATTGCCTCTTGACATGAATGTGATAAACACTGCTCTAGGAAGGGCTTAAGGTTTAAAATTAGTCTATTTATTCATCTCCATGATACATGCTTGCTTTCTATATATCTTTGAGTTTGTTATTATTACAATTACTTTTTTTTAAATAATTATACTTTAGGTGATACTTTAATGTTTCTTCAGCTTTGTTATCTAATCAGGAATCAGGCGGTTCATCTCACATGGGGCATAGGTAGAGTGTTAGGTGTGTGTTGCTTTAGATACTGTGTTTTCGCATGGTGAATTCAATTCATAGGACTTAAAAGTTCTGTGCACTAATTAACAGTGGTAGTTCTATTCGTAGTTCAGTATCAGTGTGCCTTCATTAATAATGTTGGGAGAAGGCCAATCTACGTGAAATATTTTTTCATAGTAATTCAAATATACGATTCATTTTTCTCTTTTTAAAGAGATAATAGTAAATATACATTAATATTTTTAAATAGCTTTTTTATAGGGTCACTGATGAAAATGCCACAGAGAGTGAACTTCACCTAGTTGGTATGATCTGTTACACCAGCCGACATTATTGTGCCTTTGCTTTTCATACCAAGAGCTCCAAATGGGTGTTTTTTGATGATGCACACGTCAAGGAGGTGAGACCTTCACTAACCAATAATTACTGTGACTTTTTATACTATGGAAATACATAATAACAACGTATAAGATATTGTAATTATTAGAGTAGTGAGTGTAAAGATAAACTACGTGTTACAAGTTTTAAAATTTGATTTAGTTTGAAACTTAAGTTTCAATCTAGTTCATTTCTAGGCTAATAAGTTTTGGGGTGGGAATGGATTGAGGCACTGTTTCAAATTTTGTGTATGCAATAAGGAGTTACGTATGTTTTGTATCTTTTGATAAATTGTTTGTTTGCTTTTTTGAGACAGTGACTTGCACTACAGTCCAATCTAATCTAGAATTTGCTATGTAGCCCAAGCCTAGTCTTAAAATCACAGCAATCCTCCTGTCTCAGCCTCCTAAGTGTTGGAGTTACAGGTGTAACACACCATACCTGGCTTTGTTGTTGTTGTTGTATGTGCATGTGCATGCGTGTTTGTGTGCGACAGTGTACAAGTGGAGGTCAGGACAATTTACGTGAGTTAGTGCTCTCCTTCTACCATGAGAGTTCCAGGACTGAAACTCAAGTTGTCAAGCTGGCATCACTTGCCTTTACCCACTGATTCATCTCATGCCTACCTATTGAATAAACAGGTGGCTGGACTCTGGAATTCTTGATTAATCATCAGAGGGCCAGGTATCTAAAATTCTGAAGAAGTTCTACAAGGGCTTTAGACACAATTGAAAGCTATTGATCTTGTGAACACTGTTTTCAAAGTTCACTAGCTTTAAAAATACTACTAGTCAGTAAACTGATTTTAAAAATAGAAGTTCTTAGGTTTTTATAAGCAAACAATGTGGGACTTTCTGTACTCTCTTCTTAACATATAACAGAGGGCCATTTGTTAACACTGATTATTTTTGTAGACATTTCTTAGATAGCATTCACTAAAGTTTTTTTAGCCCATTAAAAAAAAAATCCAGCGATAAATTGGGCTTCATCAAAACTTATTAAAGCTTTTGTCCTTCAGTAAATTATTCCTAGGAGAATGAAATGCTAAGCTGTAGACTGGAAGAAAATATTTGTCCAACATATGTAGTATAATATGTATCCAGAATGTATTTTTTATGACTAACTTTGTCTTTAGTATAGAGGATTGAATCGTATAAGTATAAGGCTTATGTTATGCATCCTGGGCAAATGGTCTGCCACTGAGCTTTAGCCCCAGCCCTGTATTCAGAGTATTAAAAAATAAAATATTACAACTCAACAATAACAAGATAACCAAATTTTCTTCAAAAAAATAGCAGAAGACTTTACCAAAGAAAATATATAAATGTGTCCTCTTGAATATTCCTTACATCATTAGCTATGGGGAAATACAAGTACAATTCATTGTAAGATACCAGTATTCACCCATTATATTTACTAAACCATTGCATGAATTAGGAAGGATTTGAAACAGGAAGATCTCTCATCTAAAAATAATGAAATTGAAGAGTTGAACAGTCACTAGAAAAAGCAGCCTGTCAGTTTTTTTTGTTGTTGTTTTGTTTTGTTTTAATTTGGGTATATACGTAATATGTAACCCAGCACTTCTGCTCCAGTGAAAATAATGTACATAAGATTTTGACCTGAATATTCACAATAGTTTTTTTACTAATAGACAAAACTAGAAATAAAATCAAATATTCAATAACAAGCTAAGCAAACATGATACAGCCTCACTGTGAAATATATAATGCTTATCAATAAAAGGAATAAGTTATCAGTTGATGCAATAACTCTGAATGTCAAATGGCATTATGCTAAGTTGATGAAGCTAGACATAAGTGACCACATACTGTAACTCTGTTCATATGTAATTGAAGAAAACTAAAAAAACCAAACTTGTAGAAAGTATATGTGTGGTTTCCAGGTATAAAGAGGGAAGGTTTTAGAGCAAGGATTATGTGACGTTGTACGTGGCAAAGACGCTGACTCATATTAGGCCAGAGAATTGTTTTGCCTATTAGTCTACTTCAATAAAATCAGCAGAAAACATTTGGTTTTTGTAAAAATCACTTTGTTTGAAAACCTAGTGCTTTGTTATAGAAGATTATGAAGAAATTCCATTTTGACATTTTGGAGTTCGTATTGGCTACCTATACCGACATAACTCAAATTGTCAAATTTTGAAGGAATATCAGGTGTTAATCATCTGAGGTTTTCTTTTCAGATTAATTCATGCTTACCAGATTGCCAGGTAAAAAGGGAAACAGAAAGCTTGGGGGTTTTGTTTGTTTGTGTGCTTGTTTTTTTAATTTATGAACATTAAAATGTACTGAAATATGCCTCTTGAGTTTTGAGAAATACGCACACTTAAAAAATACAGATAGTATTGCAGGGCTTGAATCAAGGAGCCTCATACATGTTAGACAAGTACTCTGCCATTAAGCTGTCTTTTTTCTGCTCATACAGAGAACATTTCATCACCCTGGAAAATTCTGTCATGGCTCTTGTCAGTCTTCCCACCCCATCTCAAGCCCATAACATGACATCATTGACCTTCCTCTAGAGTTTTGCCCTTCTTATAATTTATAATAAGGGATTCTTTGAGCATGTACTACTCTTTCTCACTTCTTTCCCTCAGCAGAATGTTATTAGAACCCATCCATACTGTTCTTATCACAGTTGTACTGATTTTGTTCCTACCAGCAACGTGTGAGAATTGCTCTTCCACATCCTCCCCAGCGTTCCAGATAGGAAGTGTTAGTAATGCTAGCTCTTGTAATGCTGTGCAAAGAATCTCACTATACTGTTTAAGTGTTTTCCCTTGTGGCTAATAGTAGTTTGAGCATTCATTCCATGTGCTTAGTGGTCGTGTGTGTGTGTGTGTGTGTGTGTGTGTGTGTGTGTGTGTGAGTGAGAGAGAGAGAGAGAGAGAGAGAGAGAGAGAGAGAGAGAGAGATGGCTTTTCAAATGTCCTGCCAGTTTTTCAAATTGGAATATCTTCTTACTGAGTTTTAGGATTTTTTTTTTTTTATTCTGTATGAAAGGCCCTTATTATATGTTGCTTACTTTCCATTTCTTTGTGAAACGAAGTCTTACTTTGCAGCACTAACTGGCCCAGAATTTATGATGTAGACCATGCTGGGCTTGAATGCTGAGAGATCCCTGCCTTGGCTTGAGTGCTGGGATTAAAGGTGTGGCCACCACACCTAGCCACTTTCAATTTCTTAATGATACATCTTTCCAAGAGCAGATAGTATTACTTAGTTTGATGAAATCCGTTTTATTTTATTGTTTCTTCTCCAAGTTTGTCTGGTGAAGATATTCCTTTTGGTTTTTCTTAACCGATGTTGACTTTTACAGGCCGTGGATGGACTTTTACAGGCCGTGGACAGCCATCCAGCTTTCCCGCACCATTTGTTGAACAAACTCCTTTATATTTCTCTATTGAATTACCTTGGATGCTTTGTCAAAATCAGTCAACCATGTATATGAAAAACTGCTTAAAATTTAGTAATTGGGCCAGGAATGATGGTTCACACCTTTAATTCCAGCACTTGAGAAGCTGAAATAGGACTGCCATGAGTTCAAGCAGGAACAGGCTGAGATGTGCATACAAATGAAGTTTAATAATTAAATCTTAGTACAGAAAGTCTCTCATTTTGCCTGTTGACTTTTGCATTTATTTATTGTGTATGTATAGGGGTGGGGAATTGTATATGCTACAGCATGTGTGTGAGATCAGAGGACAGTCAACGGGAGTAAGTTCTCCCCTTCTACCATGTGGGTTCTGGGGATCAAACTCAGGTCACCAGGTTTAGCAGCAAGAGCTTTTAACCACTGAACCATCTCATTGGCTCCTGCCTCTCAGCTTGTTGTTGTTGTTGTTGGTTTTATAAAAATCTGTAAAATTTTTTGATTGAACTGCTAGCACTTGAAAGTCTTTGAGATATTGTGAAATGTGAACTAATTCAGTTTTTTGCCTATTTGTGTTGCACACTTCAAGAATGGTTTGTATTTGTTTATTGTGATTTTACTTTTAAAGGTTGGGACCAGATGGAAGGATGTGGTCTCCAAGTGCATACGATGCCATTTACAGCCACTTTTGCTGTTTTACGCCAACCCAGATGGCACGGCAGTCTCTACTGAGGATGCGCTCAGGCAGGTTGTCCACTGGTCACATTACAAATCGGTTGCAGAAAATATGGGTAATTCTTTTTTTAAAGTATTTTTATTTTTCTATTAAAATCAATTAATATTTAATACTGAATGTAAGATGAATATTGAGAATATTTTAAAATTGAGTTTCAGTTGAGTGAAATTCAAGATAATTCTGCCATATTTTGTTGGGTTTCTTTCAAAGAAACCTTTACTGGCCAGTAGCCTCAGAAGCACTTTCAGGAATCACCCAGTATGATGCACCCATAAACACAGAAGAGCTAGTTGGTGGGGATCGCTTTCTATCAGTGAATTCTGAGATTGTTAATTGTTTAGTGACCAGAAAAGTCCAAATCAGCAAAACAGTTTCGGGTGCATTGCAAAGTGTATAAAACCCTGAGTGATGCCAGCCCCTAAGTGTCAAGTTGTTTTGTGTAGAATATTAAAAATGTCTCAGAAGATGATTTAAACATCTTTTCTCCTAATGGGAAGGAAAGGAATGATGTGTTTTAACTGTCTTTTCAAGGATGCGGAAAGCCTATCATTTACAAACCAGATAATTCAAAGGAAAATGGACTTAGTGGTCAGACAAAACAGAGAGAAAATCACCAATTTCAAACTGATATTTCATCATTTAACCGGAGCCAAATGCAGACAAGTGGAAGGAGAGGAGCAGGTGAGTTTTAACACTGTCCAGTGTGCACTGTTTATAAACAGTTGAGCATTCTCTCTTTCTCAGTTACCGAAGCTGTAATCCTGGTAAGAACTGAACAGAAAGGCTAAACTGCCTTGCCTTGCCCATGAAGAGAAAACAATGGGTAGATTTGTGTCTTTTTGTGAATGCATTTCTCCGAGAGCTATAAAGTCTATTGACTACTTTGAGATGGTCTGTGCAGTGGAGCAAGATAGCATGACTTCACACAAGCTGTGTAAGCTCTTGCCAGCTTCTGATTATGTAAGCCTTTACATCTCTTACATGGATTGGAGATAATCGGTACCCGCCTCAGAGATGAAATATGTAAGAATACTTAGAGAGCATGGAAAATACTTTGCCTCTTCTCTTAACAGCAGTTTCATCTTTTTCTTTACACATGCTTGGGTGCTATATAAAACATACTTAAAGAAAATGTGGGTCTCCAGTGTCAGGAAAAATCATGCTGAACATTTAGTTAGCCGTAAAAAATGAGTTCATTATGTACTTTGGATTTTTTTTTAATACATTTTAGTGTGTGTGTGTGTGTGTGTGTGTATGTGTGTGTGTGAGAACGTTATGTACATGGAGTGCATGTGCATGCCACATTGTGTGTGAAGGTATGAGGACACATTGGGGAATAAGTTCTCTCTTTCCATCATATGAGTCCTGGGGACTGAATTCAGGTTCACAGGCTTGGCTATAAGTGCCCCTTCCCACTGAGCCATCTCACTGATCCATGACTTTTTTAAGTATAGTTTATTTTTGTTTGTTTGTTTTTTGTTTGTGTATTAGCTCAAGGTTTACTTTTGTTGAACATCTTGAAAAATGATGTATATCATTATAAGAATGTTTTCTTTTACAGTTAAGTTAAGCCATGATCAAAGAGAAAAGATAAAAGATATTTCCAGAGAATGTGCTCTGAAAGCCATTGAACAGAAAAATGTACTTTCTTCTCAACGGAAAGATTTAGAAAAGGGACAAAAGAAAGATATAAGCCGACACAGGGGTAAGTTAAGAGCTTAGAGCATTCACTTTAAAAAGAACAAACAAAAGTCTTATTTTAAAATGGAGTTTTATAGTCTACTGTGTGTATTTACATATTACGTTTTATATATTTACATGTTTTTCAGTATGATTTGAATGCCTCTATACTAAGTGTAAAAATAAAAACATTTTCCAGTTCTTATTTAATTGTAATCTTGAAATATTTCTTAGTTACTGTTCTATCTCTGTGAAGAGACACCATGACCAAGGCAACTCTTATAAAATAAAGCAATTAATTGGGGGCTTGCTTACAGTTTTAGAGGGTGAGTCCATGATGGCAAGAAGCAGATAGGCATGGTGCTGGAACAGTAGCTGAGAGTTTTATGTCCTGATCCACAGGCAGCAGGGAGAGGGAGAGAGAGAGGCGGGGGGGGGGGGGGGGGGGGGGGTCTGGGCCTGCCATGGACTTTTGAAACCTCAAAGCTCACTTAGAGTGACACATCTCCAACAAGACCACCACATCTACTCAAGGACACACCTCCTAATCCTTCCCAAACAGTTCCAGTAATGGGGGAACAAACTTTCAAACATATGAGCCAATGGGGGCCATTCTCACTCAAACCACAAGATACTAGTGTTTATGTTTTTATATTTTTACTTCTATTTACTTTTATTTCCAAATGCAATTCATTCATATAATGCAATAAACTAGGAAGGAAGGTCATAGGGGAAGCTCATTAGTAAGAACACTTTCCAGCTAGCAAGTAAAAGCTTTGTAGTTGATCCTCAGCACTGAAAAGAAAAAGGAAAGTTAGAAAGGGCTTCTCACTGCCCATACTGCTGTTATTAAGACAGTAACTTTCAATGCGTTATAAATTTAACCTTTTTTGATTTTATGGCGTTTTTATGGATGTAACATAACTTTACTACTGTTTTTTAAATGCTGAGTTCAGGGATTTGCTACAGTGACATCCTGTCACATACACCTTTATATGTATTTTAGTGTATGGGTGTGGTGTGCCATTCTTGAGATGGATGCTGTGGACAGATGCCCTCTGCTGTCCTCCTGGAAGACTAAGACAGCATCTCACAAACCAAGTGACAGTGTGTCTCATTCCTGAACTCACTTTGAAAATCTTTACCAATATCAGACATGGGAAATGCTTTTATGATTTGGTTAATTATAAGTGAAATACAATGATTGATTGTTTTACAAAAGAAGAAGAACTTTTATGATCTACTTAATTTTTTTTTAATTTTTATTTTCATTTTGAATTTTTATTTTTCAAGACAGGGTTTCTTTGTGTAGCCTGGCTTTCCTGGAACTAGCTCTGTAGACCAGATTGGCCTTGAACTCAGAGATTAGCTTGCCTCTGCTTTCCAACTGCTGGGATTAAAGGCATGCACTACCACCGCCTGACTCAACTGGTCTTTCTAAAGCCCAGTTAATTTTATAAATATTTCTCATTTGTGAATAAATGGAAAAGCATTGCTTTTTTGTTGTTTTGTTTTGTTTTTGTTTTTTGATCCAGGATCTCACTCTTTAGACTAGGCTGGCCTCTCAAGCTCATGATCTTCTTGCTTCATTGAGCCTCCCAAGTGCTGAGATTACAGGTATGCACCACCACACCTGACTTCAGATAATGCAGTTTTTAATCCTAAATTAGTATGTGATATGTTTTAATTTTTATTATTTACATGTGATTGCTTAGACACTGTCCAACAAGTTGTTTGGCTTATGATCACAGAGCTGCTCTGAGGGGTGGTTCTTGTGTGTCTTATGTACTATTATTATTTTTAAGATTCTGTTGATGAAGACGTCTCACCTTTCAAGTCTGGATCACCTCCTGCCCTGGATGGCTTTAGACAACAAGGGAATCCTCATCTGTACCACAGCCAAGGCAAAGGACCCAGCAAACATGACCGAGCTGCCTATGAGAGCCACACTACTGGAAAAATAAGTTCAAACAAATCCCAGAATCTTCTTGTTCCTGAAGAGAAAGCAACAGGCAGAGCTAAGAGTGACAGTGGCACTGGGTATGATACAGACAGCAGCCAAGATTCACGGGACAAAGGAGGCAGCTGCAATAGCAGGGCTAAGAGCCGCCACCGTGGCTGGAAACCCATGAGGGAAACATTAAATGTTGATAGTGTTTTTAGTGAAAGTGAGAAAAGGCAGCCTAGTCCAAGGCGTAAGTCTGACATCAGCAACAGACCTAAATGTAGCAAAGATCAGAGTTTTAATAATTGGCCAAAAGCAAACCTAAAGCAAAAAGGGTTAATGACCATATATGAAGATGAAATGAAGCAGGAGGCAGGAAGCAGAGGTTCTCTTGAAACTAATGGAAAAGGAGCAGAGAAAAGCACAGCCACCACTGAGAGCAGAAGTCCTGGTAACAACTGGCAGATGCAAAGGACAGAGTCTGGGTATGAAAGCAGCGATCATGTCAGTAATGGATCTGCTAACTTGGACTCACCTGTTATCGATGGAAGTGGAACAGTAATGGATACCAGTGGTGTTAAAGCCTTCAGGTAACACAAATAATTTCTACCTTGCTGTTCTTTGGGATTTATTTTTCTACTTATGTGTATATATGTGTATTTGTGGAATGTATACCGTGTGTGTAGATGCCCATGGAGGCCAAAAGAGGTCACTGGATCCCCGGAGCTGGAGTTACAACTTTGAGCCTCACATGGGTGCTGGGAATCCAACTGTGGTCCTCTGGAAAAGCAAGAAGTGCTCTTACCTGCTGGCCCATCTCTCCAGCCCTTCTTTTTTCTCTTTTTAAAGATGTTTTCCTGCTTTGAAACTGTTAGGTAAATTTTGGATTGAACTTAGGCGAGTGAAATTTATTCTTCACTGCATTGATCTGCCCCTGCTAGGTAAGTAGTCTCCCCACGCTGCATCCTCAGCACTCGCCACCCTTTCCTGTTAAGTTTTTGGAGTAACTTCACAGGTTTGGGCTCAGTGAATTGGAAAGAAAACATCATGAACTTTGATGAGACCTACAGTTTACTTGATAGTTCATATTTTCAACTTTAGTATTTCCTAACTCCAAAATAATGACTGTCTCTTTTTAAGGCACTTAGAACAGAAATACAGCCACTATTTTGATTATTGTCAACTTGATTTTTTTAAAATTAATTTGTCTTTTGTATATGGGTGTTTCGCTCATATTTCTGATACCACATGTATGCCTGGTGCCTACTGAGGCAGGAAGAGGCTATTGGACCCCTGGGAGTGACAGGCTGCCAGGGGCTTGCTGGGAATTGAATCCAGGTCCACTGGAAAAGCAGCCAGCGTTCTAAACCACTGAGCCAGCTCTCCAGTCCTCAACTATTAATTTTTTTACTACAGGCTTTAAAGTGTTGGTTTAAATTGGTATCTTAGTTAAGCTGATTGTTGAATTCTTAAATATATATAATAAAAATTACACCATCTCTGACATTTATGTCTCAGAACTGGAGTAGTTTCTATTATTACAACCCAGCCTCATGGAAACAAATGTAAAATAATTCAATCAGATAAATTTGTGATCAGTTAATTACTTCTGAATACATTTTATTTATTTATCTATCTATCTATCTATCTATCTATTTATTTATTTATTTCTGTTAGCAACATTACATTTGGAACTGTCTGTAACGTCTCAAACATGCTTTCAGCCTAATGACTGATTTCTTAATATCAATCTTACTACTTTTTTTTGTTTTTAATTTTTCAAAAAATACTTAATTTTATCTGGTACTTGACCACACTGATTCATAAAAGCAAAATAAAACAAACAAACTGGATTTACACAAATCAGCTGCTTATGCTCTATTAAAATAATCGTTTCCATAAAGACTTAGAGAAACTTTTTTCTTGGTGTTATAAATTTCATAACACTTACTGAAATGCAGTAGTACACATAGAAAGAACAGGACTTTGTAAAGACATAGCTTGCATTTTAATTGTTGGGCAAATTAATTTGATTTACAAAGCAATTTTCTGTCATAAAAGGAACATAATTGCACTCAAGTGTTGTAAGGTATAAATTAAATGATATACATTAAGCCATGTCACTAATCCTAGCACTTTGGAGGCAAAGGCAGGAGGATTGTTTATTCTAGGTCATCTAGAAAACATCTATAAAACAAAGCAAAACAGCAACAAAAATGTATGTTAAGTTCTTAAAATAGTATGTAACAATGTTTTAACAAGTATTATTTTCCTTTTCCTTAGAATAAACTAAGATAAACCATAGTAACTGATGTGCACGGTGCGTGTGTTTTATTTTCCAGTGAGCAGATTAAGATGAGCAGTCTAAATATAGACAGTATGGAGTGTTTATCTCATCAGAGCAAAGACCACTTAGAAGGTAAAAATTGCACTTAAATCTGCTTTAATAGTTGCAGTAAAGAGTGAATTACAGTAATTTATTGTTTGCTGTTATGATATACTTTACTTCTTGGTCAATGTTTCTGTTGCTGCAATGAAACACCAGAACCAAAGCAACTTGGGGAGGAAAGGGTCTATTTGGCTTACACTTCCACAGCATTGTTCATCATCTGAAGAAGTTAGGACAGGACCTCAAACAGCAGGAAGCTGGAGTCAGGAGCTGATGCAGATGCCAAGGAGGGGTGCTGCTTACTAGCTTGCTTCCCATGGCTTGCTCAGCATGCCCAGAGATGGCACCACACACAATGGGCTGGATCCTCCCCTATCAATCACTGAGAAAATGCTATACAGTCCTGCCTATGGCCCAATCTTATGGAGACATTTTCTTAATTGAGGTTCCCTTCTCAAATGACTTTAGCTTGTGTCACGTTGATATAAGACTAACACACCTTAGAGAACCCTATAGAGACAAAATAATTTTTTGACTAGAGTGGGGTAGTTCATACCTAATTTCAACACTCAGGAAGTCAAGTAAGACACAAATTTGAGGACATCCTGATAGAGTAGGGCAAAACAAATGGATAAATACAAATAGCATGTTAGATAACTTTATAATACCAGGAAATGCATTTTGTTTTTATTTTATGCGTGTATCATAGTAATGTACAGGAAAAGGAAATCAAACTTTTATGTCTGCTGTCTATTCATGCTATCCTTTTTACATTTGCTTCACAATACTGATTTTAATTTTTTCCCACTTTGATTAGCTGAATATGCTTTTGAAATTTTTAGCCTTTTAAAATATGCTTTACTTTTCTTTTTTACATTTATTGACTTTGTGTGTATGCATGCGCACACATTCACACATGCCACCATGCATGTGGGGGTTAGAGGACAACTTGAGAGCCATTTCTCTACTTTCACCATGTGGGTTCTAGGGACCAAACTCAAGCCTTGGGGATTTCATAGTAAACACCTTTGCCCACTGAGCAAGCCATTAGCCCTGAATATACCTTTCTCCAAAATGAGATTACATACTAGAACACAAAGCAAGTCTTAACAAATACAGAAAAAGTAAAATATTTCCTTTCATTCTATCTGATCACTGGAATAAGAGTATAAATTAATAGCAAGGGAACTTATAGAAAATACATAAATTCATGGAAAATAAACAGCAAAATATTGAGTGAATGGATTATTGAAAAAATCAAAAGGAAATTTTAAAAATTCCTAGAATTGAATGAAAAATGAACACAGAGCATACTAAAGCCCTTTGGACAAAATGAAAGTAGTCGTAAGACAGAAGTTTGTATCTCTAAGTACCTATATTTGAAAAAAAAATCAGAAATATCTTAAATGAACAACCTAACAATATACTTACAACAGTGGTTCTTAACCTTTAATATACCTGCATTTTTTTGGTTCTATTTACTTGGAAAAACGTCTTCTGCCCTTTCACCCTAAAAGTGTCTATCTTTGACAAAGTATGCTTCTTGGAAGCAGCAAAAGGAAGGATTCTGTTTTCTAATCCAATCTGCTAGATTCTGTCTTTGTATAGGACATTGAGACTGTTAATATTGAATTATTACTGAAGCGTGTACATTGTTTTTTCATTCTGTTGATTTTCTAGGTTACCCCCTCCTTGCTTAACTACTGTCTTGTTGGTTTTCTGTGCAGAACTCTTATCTTTTCTTTCTGTCTGAAATAATTCCTTCCAGTATCCTCTGCAGGGCTAGTTCTTTGATCATAAATTCCTTTAGCTTTCCTTTGTAGTGGTAAATTTTCCTTTCTCTTTCATTTAGGATAGATAGTTTTGCTAAGTATATTAAGCTGGGTTGGCAGTTGTGATTTTTTTCGGAAATTGAATTACATGTTTCCAGGTCCTCTGGCTTTTAAGAAGTCAGCAGTTATTCTGATAAGCTTGCCCTAATATGTAACTTGGTCCTTATCACGTGCAGCTTTCAATATACTTGCTTTGTTCCATATATTTAGTGTTTTAACTATATCAAATGGGGGTTTCTTTTATTGTCCTGTCTGTATGATATTCATGTATCTGGTTGGGCATGTCTTTCCCAGGATTTGGGAAATGTTCATCTGTGATTTTGTTGAAAATATTTCCTGTTGTTCTTCCATGGCCATAATTCATTAAATTTCTTTTCATGGTGTCCCAAAAATTTTCTCTCCGTGTGTGTGTGTGTGTGTGTATAAAATCTATCACTGACCTTGACCAAGTGATCCTGTTCCTCTCCTTTGCCCTCAAGTCCTGAAGTTCTATCCTCCACATGAACTATTGTTCTATTGGCAGGGCTTTCCACTGAACTTTTATTTGACCTATTGTATTTTTCATTTCTATCATTTCAGTTTCTTGTTCAGTATTTCTGTCTCCTTATTGACTTCTATTTTCATATCCTGAATTGATTTCCTCATTTTATCTAGCTGCTTGCATTCATGTTCTCTTTGAGTTGTTTGAATGTATTTAAAATTGTTCATTTGAATTTGTGTCAGGAATTTTATCTAAGTCATTTCACTGGGTGCCATTCCTGTGGGGTTTGTAACTTTTGAAGGAGACAGTTTGGACAAGACATGGAGGAAAGAAAGAAAAGCAGGCCTGAAGAGTGAGGGACCAGCGTGGCCTGCCACCGAGACTTCATGTATTCTGTAAATAAGGAAGAGCTGTAGAGGGGGCTGGCTTCTCTGCTGACTCCCTGACCTTGTTGGATGACCGAGGGTGGGGACTGAAGTCTCTGTACTCCCTTACCTCCGGTGGCAACTAGGACTGAGGCCAGAGTATAGATGGGCTGACTCCCTACTTTAAATTGTGACTCGGAACTGAGACGAAGGTACCAGAGCATTCCCTTGTCCCAAATGGCAAACCAGAGCTGGGCTCGCTGCCATAAGGGAAGTTCATGCTCTCAGGCTTTTAAAGGGTGGAAGTAACTACTTCAGGCAGTGAGAAAGGGAAGCACCAGTCAGGATACATAGGTTCTAACGTACTATACTAGTTAATTTTAGTGTTGCTGTGATATACCTGACAAAGCAACTTAAGAGTTATCTTGGCTTACAGTTTGAGAGTATTATATAGCTCATGGTGGCAAGGTTGGCACAGCCACAGGAACTTGAGGTAGCTAAGTCACATTGTGTCTGCAGTTAGGAAGCAGAGAAAGATGAGTGCTAATACTGAGCCCAGGACTGCAGTCTGTGGAATGGTGCAGCCACATTGAGCATCTAAGTTCAGCACTCTGTATATTCATGTCCAGAGATATGTTTCCTAAGTGAGTCTAGACTCTGTCGATTTGACAGTATTAACTATCACACTTACACAGTGGTAATATATTCACAATTTCAGTATCTTGTCACAAGTTTGTTCCTTGTTCATACCTATGTGGTGAAAGTCAACGTGAGGTGTTTTCCTAGGTCTCAGTCAAGGCCTTAACAAGCGGTGTGGTAGTTGTAGGAAGGAAAGGAACATACAATATGGAGAACATCTCTGGGCTCTTCAAATGTCACACTAGAGTGGCGTGGGTTAAGCAGGCCTAATTTTAAGAATGGGAAAGTGAGTTTCAGAAATGCTAAGAACTGATTTAAGTATATTTAATAGTGGTAATGATGCCAGGGAGAATGGAAGATTGTAGTTTTACAAATGCCGAGATCTGAATTGCGTGTGGTAGCTGTAATGATACCATAGGTATTAAGAAAGATTGACAAGCAGTCATCAGGAAAGATTCAGTTTGGAAATGATATGTAATAGTGTGGTGTTAGTGCAACTGATTTGCTAAAAGTATATACTAGCTTATAAGCCAAACATGAGGATTTGTGGTGGGAGAAAAAGTTTGTGCTGTCGAAATAAAAGTTCAGAAACTTTTTCCAGTAAACAGCCATAAACAACCAATTATAAAACCTTTTAGTCTATATCCTCCTTAAGGTTTTTGTGGAGATTATTTTTCAGGTTACATGCCTTGAGTATGGTTATTTGTTAATTTATTTTTTCTTCAAATGTATGCTATCAGGAGGAAACACTTTATATTAAGGAAATAACTTTCCCTTCCCATATTAAAATGCCTGGCTTGTTTTAAAAATCTGATAAAAGTCTAAGTAACCAAGTATTACAGGAAACAGTAAAAGGTTGGCAGAAATCACAGCAGAAGTCAGTGAAATGAACAATAACTGCAAGTTCAGTAAGTGTTCCTTGCTTCCTGGTGGTTATAAAAACATAAGGTCATAGAGATTTTGATGAAGACTTTATGTTTGCGGTGAGTTTATGCATTTTATATGAGCGTGTGTGTGTGTGTTACACTACATTTTATTTCAGTAAAGAATGATTAACAAAACTTATCATTCTGATTATTTTTATGTGTCATTCAGTACATTTACATGATTGTACAACTGTCACCACCGTCCATCTCCCAGACCGCTTTATCAAAACCAAAATTCTCTGCCCACTAAACTGCTCTTCTCATCTCCCCTCCAGAAACTGCTTTTGTTGGTTTGTTTTGTCACCAAGTTTGGCTGTTCTTGGTGCCTCATGTAGGAAGGCTTATATTTATCCTTTGTATCTGGGTTATTTTATTCACAGTGACCCCAAAGGTTATCCATGTTTTATCACACATGAAAACTTCATTTTCTTTTATTTTTTTTGAGATAATAACATAATTATATCATTTCCCACTTCCCTTTCCTCACTCCAAGCACTTAATGTGTGTCCGTCCTTGCTCTCTTTCAAATTTATGGATTCCTTTTCATTAATTGTTGTTACAAACATACGTGTGTGTGTATATATGTGTGTGTGTATATATATATATATATGTACACATATTTGTGTGTGTGTGTGTATATATATATATATTCCTAAATATTTAAATGCAGTCTGCTGAATCTAGGATGTTCTCTGTATGTTTTCATTGCTGACCATTTGGTACTGGATAACCAATTGGTATGCTCTTTTCCTGGAGAAGACTATTTCTCCTGCTCTCAGCATTCCAGAGTTGCCTACAATTCTTTGTGTAGATTTGCAGTCTCCTAGGCTGTCCCCCATCCATGATAGCATGTCTAGTGTTACTGTCCAAGAACTCCATTTTCTTAAAGCTTATCCATTCATCTACTGATGAACATTTGAACTGTTGCTACCATTTAGCTATTGTGAACACTGTTACTGTGAGCATTGCTTTGCAAGTGTATGTTCATGTTCTCACAATCATTTTCATAGTATATATCCATAGGGCAATTGCCAAATCCTGTAGTAGTTCACTTTTTTCTTTTCTTTCTTTTTTTGGAAATTTATATGTGAGTGTGTGTGTCTGTGAATGTCTACTACATGTGTGGAGGTACCTGCCAAGACCAGTAGAGGGCATCAGCTTTTTATTACAAGAGATAGCCTTATCTCCATATGATAAGTTCTGCAATACAATGATATTCTTGAAGTTGCCATACTAATATTTGAAATTTTTAACTTCTCTTTAAAAAAAAAATCTAGTGAGATTTCAAATTTTTTCAAATACAATAAAATAAATACATTCAAAGAGCACACAGTCTGAAAAAATGATCATATATGAAGAAGGTAAGAAATTCGGCATATGCAAGGCTGCAGGAGTATAGGTGTGGAAGTCATGAGATGATTGCACCTAAATCATGATGCAGCTTTGTGCTCTTTGGTAGCGGTGTGGAAGGTGAATTTTGAGCACTGAGAAAATTGACTTTTATCTTAACCTAAAAGATAAATGGTCATCAACTAAGGCAGTCAGTATCCAAAAAAATGACTTGAGTAAGTGGGTAGGCATACATAATGGGGAAAAAAAAAGAAGCCATGTTTGGCTTAATGTAATTAGATGTACCATTTACCAAAATGGGAAAATAGGCAGAAGGGGACTGAAGGAAAGGATACCATGTTAGTTTTTAAATTGTTGAGCTCATCACCTTGATAAGTAGGTTTTATAATTTAGTGAAGAACCAAATCTAGAAATCAGGAAAAATTTGCGTTTTGTAACCATCACGTATGGAATTGACTATCTTATGTGTGGACAGTTTACAGGAAAATTGGAAACTCTTAAACCAAAGTAGGCAACAGCAAAGAAGCTGGGTAAGAGGAAGAGAGGGAGCCAGAGCCAGAGGGAAGGGGCAGCCGCTGAAAGCTTTGAGTCCAGTAGCTGAGAAGATAAAAATGAAAGCAGGAAAGGACTGCGCAGAGATACCGGAGACGGAGAGCTTTAAGAGCGGCCACACACAAAACAGAACTTACAAGCACCAGCGCAGTTTTGCATGTCATTCGTCATGTGATAAAGAAGCGTTAGAAATGGGGGCACAGTGGAGGTAGCGTTGAGGTATTTAGGAGTAAAAGACCATAATGTATATAACTTTTTTTCAAATGTTTGAAGGGATGTAAAAAATGTTAATATTAGATTATTTGGGGGGGGGTTTCACATATTCTTTGTACTTTTAGTTTTTAATCTTTTCTGAACTTTTTGAAATATAATCTATGCACTTTTAAAAAACTAAAGTTTTAGTATTAAAATTGATTTATAACAAAATATTTGTTTTTTTCTTTAAAATGTAATCCCAGTGCAATAGGAAGGTTCTACCCCTACCATTTTAGTTTATAGCATCACAAAGTGTAGATACTAAAGTATCTCTGTATCTTTTTAGCATACAGTAGAAACAGTTAAAGATTCACAATCCTTCTGAATTATTTAGTTATGTTTTATTTGTAAATTAAGCCAGCGATTATATTCCTACTCTTGAATGCTTAGCATTTGTAATTATAAGTTAAAATAAGTATATAACTTGAAAACTAATAATTACTATTGTATTTTTAAATCATACTACAATGAGTGACGATCGCACTGTTTAAGCTGATTTAAGTTGTAATTCCCTTAAACCTATTCTAAACATGAACCATGTTTTAAGATAAAGCATATATTCCAACTTCTTGAATATTGTGTAATGGCGTTTTTACAGAATACAAATTAACGTTAGTTAAAGCTGCTTGCCTTAGTATTGAGGCTTCTTCTATGCCAAGTGTTAAAATTGGACTATCAGATTTGCAACGAACTTGGAGCCAAAATTCCCTATAAAGACATGTGGATGTCTATGTCAGCAGCAGAGAAAAATAACACATCTATTTTTAAGTTAGCTGGAATTCTGAAGTCAAACCACTGTGTTGAATGCCTGCCACAGTGATATTAAATTTTCAAACATGTTTGTAAGCCCTCTGCTGCCTCCTGCTGTCTGATTATGTGAATAATTAGCACAAGGGAAGAATTGTTTTTTTTTTAAGTAATTAATTTTTTCTTTAAAAATGTTTATTATATACTGGGTACAAAGTGAAATGAATTTTTAATTAGTGTATAATGATTAAATCATGCTAATTTACAGCTTTGAATCACTTCCAAAACTTAACTTTTGATCATAAATACTGATCTTTTTTTGGAGTAACATTTATCTTAATCAACTGTACTTTCCAGTTGAATTTTGAATGATCAGGTTTTGTTTTTTGTTTTTGTTTTTGTTAAATATACCAAGATCAGTTTAGGGATTAAAGGGACACTGGAGCTAAAGTAACTCAATGATTTTTAAACTTTAGTTTCAGTTTTCTTTTGCTTTCTTTGTAGCCTTCAATTCATAGAGCTGATGTACAAATAAATTAGAACCAGGGGAGTGAAGGGGAACAGAATGTCAACTAAAGTATGAAAGAAAACAAAAACTCTCAAGTGCACAGTGAATCAATAACTAGGTATTTGGGTATTTTCCTGTGGCATTATCTTCTTAAAGAAGATTGTTGTGTCATTTACTGGTAGGATATGTTGAGGATGTAGGAGCAGGAGGGTCATGAGTTCTAGGTCTGCCTGAGCTACACCTTAAAAAAAATAAAAAGGAAAGATTATGTTATCTGGTGTCTAACTGCTTAGTCTCATTAGCGTGAGAGGTGACTAGGAGCTTGTGTATTAGTGGTATGTGCAAATGCCCTCTTGCAGGGAGTGAGAAGAGCAAGGGCTTGCAGCTAACCCTGGATATGCTTGCTAGACGGCATCAGTTATTTCCCAGCTTCCCACAACCTTTTTCCTCAAGTGTGAAAGGGGAATTGTTTTGCAGAATAGTTATGGGAGATGTTTTTAAAAGCAAAAACTATTGTCATTCAACTAGAACAAGAAATGTGAGAAATTTTGTGTTTCGGATCATCTTTATACCCTTAAAAGGGGATTGATCTGCAATAGGACTTTGTTTCTGAGGATTATATCAGCATTTCCTATGCTGTTTGTGGAGAAAGAATTTTTTAAAAATATTTATTCACTGAAAGAAAAATCTAGTACATGCTAATATAAGCAAGACTTCTTTGGGGCAGGAGATCAAGTCTCAGAAAGATGAATTAAAGCAAACATAGATAATGTGGTGGAGGAATTTTTTATTTTAAAAAAGTGCTTCCAGAACAAAAACTAGTGAAGGGATGAGTGGCTGTGATGCCTGACTGCTGTCAGCTGGTCTGCCCATGGGCCGCTGTGTGGACGGTCTCTGTCAGCTGGTCTGCTAGCGCGGGCTGTTGTATGAAGGGTCTCTTCATATATACAGAAAATCCAGCTTCACACAGATATGCATTTGGAAAGTGTCAGATTCTGTTGTTTGTTCTAGAAATGGCCAGCACTCTTCTTTGAACATACATACCAAAGTGGTAGTTTCTTCAAGGATAATTGCAATATAAGATGTCAAACCCAAGTCAGTAGCATTTCATACACCATTTATTAAAATCATTGATATTTAAACTTCAAAAATAAAAAGGGGTATTTTGTTTGAGCATGATTTTGTAACATTTACATAGTCACTTGAAGAAAAAACTAAGTGACTCAAATCTTCAACATGTTGATATTAATAACACCACGAATATGAGTATTAGGAAGTTGCAAAACTGATCAAGGTAGATACAAGTTTTCCAAAATTTTATTTAAAAGCTTAAGTTTTATCACTGACATTTTTTTTAATTTTTAAAATTTTGTGTGTTTGTGCATGTGCGCACTTGTGTATGGCGGTCAGAGGGCAACTGCAGGTATCATTCCTCATGTGCCCTCAACCCTGTTTTTTGAGACAGGGTCTCTCACTGGAGTTCTCACAAGGTAGGCTAGGTGGCTGGCCACTGAGCTCCAGAAATGCACCTGTGCCTGCCTCTGCAGCCGGGATATAAGCGTGTGCCACTAAGTCTGGCAGACTGAGATCCTTTGCTTCAAAGCCTGCATTTACTGACTTGGGGTATCTCAGCCCAGCAGTTATTTTTCTTAAAGTGACACATTCACTTTTTTCATTTTCAAGACTATTCCTGCCAAAACCCAAATCTCAATTCCAGTTTGTCATCAGGTAAAAAGTGATTCCATGGTAAGATTGGATAATTCAACCCTAGAAATTTAACTCAATCCTAGAAATGCTTTTTCTTAAAAACAACTCTCATACTTGGATATGCTACAACTATACATCCAGTTTTCTTATAATTAAACTATGCACAATAAAATATGTAAATTAAATCTACACGATTAACTTTACTATTGAATTGAAATTTTTTTTATTTTTGTTTTACATTTTCCTGTGTGTGTGTGTGTGTGTGTGTGTACATTCCCATGCTGCTGGCCACAGTCCACACGTGGGGATCGCAGAACAACTTGGGGGAGGGAAGCGGTTCTTCTCTCTTACTGCCCAAGGGATCAAACTCATGTCCTCAGGCGTGGAGGCAAGGGACTTAACCCTCTGAGACTGCTTGCCAGTGCTTCATTGAATTTTTGTTATTTTTTAAACCAAGTGCACGATAGTGAATAACAGTTACTGTAAACACAGTTCCAGATGGTATTCACAAAATAGTTTACTAAATTCCCAAGTTACTTCTTTGTTTTGGTTGTTATTTTGTACTTGTGGTTTTATTGATGTTTTCCTGTCTGTCTCAGATCTCTTGTGCTTACCAAAAGAAAAGCTTCTTGATGTTCAGATTCATGGGTTCATTAGACATTTGTATCAGAACCCAGGTACTCTTACATAACCTGTAAAAATACAGATGTCTTAGTTCCTTTTTATCTCATACCTTATAATTTTTTTAGCTTTCAGTGTTGAATAGAGGGTGATAGTTATTCTTATTAGAGCTATTTTAAAGTAATGCTGTGTATAAAGATACCCAGATACTTTACTCTGAACATCAATATTGTTAAAGCCTATCTAGTGGACAGTCTTCCAAGAGCCAGTACTTAGATGGAAATGGAGGTAGAGCTGCTTCCTTTTACATGGTACAATATTGGCTTCTGGGTACTAAATATTTTTTAAGAAGGAAAATATAAATTTGAAATTTACAATATTACTTGGAAATAACAAGCCAGATTTAACATTCAAAAACTTGTTAGAATTGAGGTAGTCAAGTCACACATGACACAATATGAATCGTGGTTGAGTATGGACATGAGCTTGGGTGTAGCTCAGTGGTAGAACGCTTGCCTATTGTGAAGAAGGCCCACACCTCCATCCCTGGCACCGGAGAGGAAAAGCACAGACTTGAATTATACAGATCTGGCTCTGGCTTTACATTTGCTACCCATATAATCTTGAGCAAGTTATATAGGCTTGCAAAGTCTGTTTCTACATGAAAATAATAATTTCTTAGTAAGACTGATGTACACACCTTGATAAAATAGAAGTTTGTCTTGTGTGCTATTTTAATATCATCCCAATATTTTAAATCAAAATTGATGTTCCTCATACTCCTTTGAGGTGGATAAACTGGATTGTCATCACATAAAGGGGGCAGTTGTAAATGGTTAAGAGGCCTGCTAACAGTTACCATGTCTTCCAATGCAGGATCTTTCCACTGTAACATTTTCTCAGTAAAGATCATGCAGTGGCAAAGTACACATGGCCCAGAATATCACTTATTCTGGGGTTGCTGGCACCCTAAGAACACATAGTCTTGCATAAAAGGATTCATTAAATGAAAAGAAAAATTGGGTGGGGTTCTTAATTTTCAGTTGTCTTGAAGAATGCACTTTTTTGTTCCTTACTTGTAAAAGAATTACATATTTGTAGATAGCTTATATAGATGTAAACATGAATGGGATAGCATCTGCAAGATCATTCGAATAACTTTATTTTTCTTCTCTGTTCCCCTCACTCATGCCCCAGGCTTTAGAAAAGAACCCCAGGACTCAGAAGAAAGTGATAAACATCATGAGCCCCACCCAGAATCACATCTGCAAATAAAAAGCCAGTTGATAAAAAGGTAATCAGAGATACTTAAAAACAGGAAAATTTTAGTTCCTCAATTCGTGTATAATGGGAATTCTGGCAGAATGGCATACATGTGTATGTCTAATCTGAATATTTTATTGAGATTTTTTAATTTTATTTTATTGAGATTATATAATAGCATGCACACCTAAGGGTAGAATGTCTACAAACTGTTGGGTACAATACTTGACTACGTACACTTTCATATGTAGTAGTTGTACAGTAGTACCTTAGCCTTTTACCTACAGATGCTTAATGCCGTTTCCATCTTAACTAAGCAGCCATTTACCCTGTAACACAGACTTTGCAGTTTGAGGTATAAACAAAACCAGCATGCCTTTCATTTTCCTTCTTCATGGTCTCAGTTTCTTACTATAGATATTAAACATCAGCTCATTCCCCAATTCTCTAAAGCTAAGAACTTAAAGACAGCACTTCCTTTTGGCATCACAGAAAGGCATCATCAATGCTGTGCTTGTTCTTTGAGGCCCAGATTAGGTGATCACAAGCACTGGATATAAATACAGCAGTAATCAGTCTAATAGCCTATAGGTGAGTGGATAGGGCTTATAAACAGCATGGACAGGCTGCACAAAGGACAGTTCATATCCTAAGTAGGGTGCTACTCGGGGTTTTGTATAATTTAAAACTGAATTTGAGGAATTTTTCATTTAATGATTCAACTGCAGTTGACCTAGGGTAACTAAAACCATGGGTAAGGCGAGTGTACAGTATTTACAAAGAAACAAAATTTACAATTTAGATAAAGTATTGTGCAAAGCATGGAGCTGAGATTTCCTCATAGCTGTACCAACCTAGCCATATCATTCTGTTGTTTCAATTTCAAATAATTCAGAGTAGAAATAGCTTTATCATAGGAGGAAAATTTTATTACTCTTTACCTTAAGATCACTTATTACCTTAAGACAGTCTTGATTAATTACATACCAGAATTTGTTTAAGTAGCTCTACTTCTGCTGCCTATAAACATGTTGATAGCAAATGTTTTAATGTATTGAATTGTTTGCTTGTAACATTGCCCTTAAATTTTTTGTTATATTTTATCATAAATAAGTGTAATTTCAGTGTTTTTCATTTGAAATGAGTTTTAAGAACACATTTCTATTTATTAGGGATGTGGTTTGGGGACTGGAAATACAGTGATGTGGTAGAATGCCCAATTAGCATGCACGGACCCTGGGTTCCGTCTCCTGCCACCACTACCCTTGTCATACACAGAGGAAGATAATGATGTTCAAGGTGATGGATGTTTCTGGAAGGCTTCTGTGTACTTTTTACAATATAGATTCAGGACCAGAGAGAACTGAAAATGTTAATGGCTACAAAATAGTCTCCCTGTCTCCACTGCTGTGTTGTGAAAATATAAACAACAAATTGGGAAGATTCAAACTGTAAGACAGGTATTTAATTTCCCTATGTGGTTATTTGGCCTTATTTTTTATTTTTGTTTTCAAATTTCAGATCACATATTGGTGAAACCAGTGACAACTTGTTTCCTTCAGCCAGCCAGCAAACACTTAAGGACCATATTACAAGAGAGCATGTCTACCAGACAAATGAACAGGAAGAAGAAAAAGCAAATGGGACCAAGCTTTCTGAGTGGCGTAATGTAGAAAATTCTGAAGGAAGAGGCTTGCCATTTCTTGTTGATGATAGGTCTGTGCCTGGAAAGAGAGCCAACAGTAATGAAACAATCTCACCATCTTCATTGTCTTCACACATGAGAAGGTCTGGGCTAACACCAGAAACAGGACCCCTCATATTTTGGCCACAGCAAAATATCCCAGAACAATGTTACTCTGAAAAATCTCTATCCAGAGAACATAGAATTCATCCAACCTGCAAAGCTGACAGTCATCAGATGGCAAAACTTCACTGCCACAGTCCGCCACCCCCTTTGCCACCAAAGAAATATTCTATGACCAGTGTGCCACAGTTAGAGAGAGCTGAATCTATACCTGATGTCAGACTTGCAGAGGTGTTTAAAGCTAATCCCTCCAGTCTTCCAAAACACAGTTTGACTGCAGCTTCAGGACCAAGTTTAGAAGGGAGTGTGTACATGACCCATGAAAGAGATAAAGAAACGGTTGAAGTGAAACAGCATGCTGCCAACAGCTACCCATCCAGTTACTCAACTAATGATTTTCAGGCAAACTCAAAAGCAGTAATCAATGCATTCTGCCAACCAGGTCAAGACTCTAGTTCTGTGTGCCCAAATGAGACAATTTCATTAACTACCTATTTTTCAGTTGATAGTTGCATGACTGATACATACAGATTGAAATACCATCAAAGACCCAAGCTCTGTTTTCCAGAGAGCAGTGGCCATTGTAATGATAATTCTCAGTCTCAGACTGAGCAAGTAGAGGGATCCATTACATAATGGTCATCTTGGTTCATACTGCCCCTCTGAACAAAGATAGAAACCCTGGCATACATTATAAGATGAGCCAGCCATTAAAATATACCAACTGACCAAACCTAATGCCATATAAAACAAAAATTGCTATTTTGAAAATTATCAATCAGGTTAACCTTATGTATTTTATGATAATCAATTTACTAAATATTTTAGAAATTCCCTTTGAGTGGTCTTAGCATACCTTGAAAAGTAAGAAAGGGAGTATATAATTCATTTGTAAACACTGTGTCTCTTGTTATTTGGCTAGTAGATGTGTTGTATGTTTTATATTAACCAGTATTCATGTGTAGATTGGTGCATTTTGCTAATTAAGAAATGCACTTTGTCTAGGGAAAGCAGTATTTGCTTTTTGCAGAGCACTTTCTAGTGGGTAACCAAAAGATGTCTCTACCCACATGCTTTTGACTTCTGTGATAGTCTACTACATGTGATCCTTCAAGTGTCTTAAAAATACCCATGGATTTGTTATGTTATCATCTGGAAAGCATTTGCCTTAATAATTAACAATTTTTTAATTAAAATCTTAAGGTCATATAAAACTAATTTTATTCCTAGAACTTTTCAGAATATCAACTTAACATAAATAAGCCTTTGTAATTTGTACTGAAAAATATTTCTGTCATCTAAGTTAAAGGTAAAAATATGGCAGTGTATTATTTATCTTGTTAAATTGTTCTCTAGCTTTATATGAAATGTGAAAGGTCTTCCCTTTGATTTACTTTGGGCTGCTAATAACCAGTGTTACAAAATAACATTGGGATTTCTTATTGGGACTGTCACTATAACTGCTGCTTTGATCTCTTAAAGACTGCTAAAGATTATCAATGTTTCTACTATTGAGGCTTCCAGGTTAAATTTCTGCCTTTATGTAAAGGTTTAATTTTAATGAAATGTTAGTCTTTTTTTTTTTTTAAACAAATAGTAACACTATCATCATGGAGTAGAGTTTATTTATATTGAAAGGAATTTTCATTTTTATGTTGAAAGTAAATTAGTTGAATTGCCTTATTAAGAGTTTATTTTCTAACAGGCTGATAAACTAATTGGGCTTTAGAACAATTTCATAATGCCTACTCCAAGAATTGAGAAATACAAAATGAGTTGTCTTTATAAAAATCTCTAAATGGGTAAGCTTTATAACCATTACTTTAAAACTCAGTGAACTGAAAACCTCAGTAGTTTGACAAGTCTTATAAATTGTTAAAAATCCAAAGTGTGTTTAAGAAAAGTACTTTTAGATAAACTGAAAATTATTTATAAAAGCCTAAATTCACGCTGTTATCAATTCTTGGCCCAATCTTGTTTTTCTTAATCTTTTCTATCCATAATAGTTGGTGATCATCATTTCCTATTCTCTTAAACACTTGAATATCAAATTAAAATTTATCCTTAAAGAAAGCTTATTTTTTAACAGCTTTCAGTGTGGAGAGTTTGTAAATAATGTAAAGTTTGTAAAAATTGTATTTTAAATGTGTTTACAATTCTTGCTTTTATAACATTGTAAAATACTAGAAAAGAGCTTCAGTTATTTTTAATAGCTTCTAAAAGATTTTTAAGTTTTAAAAAAATTTTTATTTGGTCCCTATTCCCTGTTGGGAATGTATTATTTGAAATATTAAACTAATTTCTGTATTTTACAACAGTTTCATAGATATACCTTTTCAACTCAGTTGAGTTTGCAAACAGAAATGTCATTTCTCATTTTAATTAATGCACTACTCAGTTAAGCCCTCTATATTGTCCTGACTCAAGTAGAAACTGACCACTTGTTGATTCAACACGGAATAGATTCAGTACATATTGGCTAATTGTGTAAATTTCTTCTTTTCTGATGCCTATGTTTATCAATGCTTCCATGTTATGAGCTTATAACTTCTTAAATAATGGAATCATGTTTCAAGTAGTTACTTCCAGAATATTGTATTTTCGTGTGAAATTTCTTCTCACTCAAAAAAGTTCAAGAAACTCATTTTTATGCTAATATAGTTGGTCCTTTCTTTGCATTTATAAACTGTGCTCCCCTTCCCACATTACACATTTAATTAGAAACATAAAAAACATTATAAACATTAAAATGTTAGCCCAGGATGTTCCTAAGATTTTAAATCCCAGCAAAGTCTGAACCACAGCTCCTAGAGAAATTGGCAGCATATCTATAGAGGGCAAGATGTAATTGATTTGGACTGTGGACAATAAATCTCTGTAGCAAATATGTAGCTTTTTGGTTTGAAAACAGCCGTGAACAATTTGTAATGAATGAGTGGGGCTGTTTTTCAATAAAACCGTATCAACATCAAAATCTAGATTTCATGTGATTTTCACGCGTCATGAAATTATTTTGTTTTCCAGTCACTTTAAATTGTAAAATAAATAAGCTGGGCATAGTGGCCTCACAACTTTACTCTTGGCACTTAGGAAGAAGAGACAGGTGGATCCTTCTGAGAAGGCAAGCCCAGTCTGCAAAGCTAGTTCCAGACCAACCCTGTGTATAGGGCTACAAAGACAATCTCAGAAGACAAAACAAAATGTAAAAGCAAAAGCAAAACCCATTCTTGGCTAAGAAGCCTTACAGAAAATACTTGACCTGATGCCCAGGCTCAGTATTGTCACAGAACAGTTCATCCTCACCAGCACTGACCTCCAAATGTGTTCTTGTACTTGTGGCCTATAACTCGAAGTTAATGTTTCCCTAAAAACTCAAATGGAACTATCAGAAGCTAGTTCACATTTAAAAAACAAGTGTGAATTTTACAGAGGGATTTACCAGATTACTTTTGCTGTCTTTGATGGCAACAAATTTGCAGCTTACCTTGTAGTCCCACTTAATATATTTCTAGTAAGTTCCAAAGTGAGAGCATCATTAGTTTACTAAAAAAATTCCTCAAATCTATAGGAGATCCAGCCTTCATGCTGTTTTTATGTGCCAGTTATATATTACTGTGGTAGAGATGTTGAAAGAGCACTATATATGTAATTATACAGAGAATTTAGCATGAGAGATTGGCTTACATGATTGAGGCTCAGTAATGTCATTTATTCTCTCTACACTTGAAGCCTGGGAAAGCTTGAGCTCTAGTCCAAGCCTTAGGAATGTAACATCAGTGAGAGTGTCTGAAAGCCTGAGAACCAGAAGTGCTGATGTCCATAGACACAATGCCTTACCTGGAAACTGGCTGGTCACCTGGGCAAAAGGGGGAAAATCATGAAAAAGGCAGGAGTAGTTCATTAAATATAGCTGTACAGTTGCAGTGGGCATAACAGTAAAGAGAGAGGCTTTCAAAGAGGCTAGTTTAAGGGGAGGGATATTCCCCAGAGGCATTAAGGCAGTGGTTCAATGTCAAGGTTTTCCGAGCTATCGAAGCTGGGGCCTATTAATGGCTAACTCCAAGGTAAGAGCAGTCCTGCTTGGAGACAACAGCTGTGCTCTGCATCAGCTTGTCCTGAAGATCCTAGTGTGTTGTTCACACTAAGCTAGAGCAACTCAGCACAGCCTCCATTCATCCCAGGATGGTATCCACACAAAGAGACGTTCCAGCAAAGAGAATTTGCCTTCTCTTTTTAACAGGTTCTAAAAGGACTGGGTAGTCTCACATCAGGGGAAATATATTATTTTTCCAGCATATTAGCTTCTCTTCCAGAAACACATACCCAATAATAATGTCTTACCATCTGTCGTGGATCCTTTAGCCCAAAGTGACCCAAAAAATTAACCATCACACTAAGATCTCCATACTAGAAATTTCCAGATTACCTGATAGCTGTGGTGGCTGGGTTGGGGCTCAGAAGAATAAAGTTCCTGTGTGACCTAATGGCAAGCTATGTCAGGACTCTTAACCTCCCACTTAACCAGAGAATCAGATGCAGTGAAACTAAATTCAGTGATATAACTAAACATTTATTAGAGAAAATTAGTAAGCAGTACAAATCAAATCACACAGTCTGGTAAACTCAGTGTCATCCCAGTCCTGTGTTCTAATACAGACACTTCAATCAGACTTTGCACAAAATTATCCAGGCAAATGTAACAATATCCTGAAGACATTAACAGCTTACCAAATATTATGACTTAATTATAAGGGGGAAGAAAACCCCCAAGAATATTTTAGGCAGTTCTCATCTGCTGAATAGCACTAAAACCAACAGTGACCAATTTCTAATTACCCAAGTTTTAGGACAAAAAAGACCAGCTCCCAAAGTACTGGTAGCAGCTGCTTTGGGACTGTGGCCTTTCTGAGTAAATGCTACTTAACTGTAGACAATAAATATTTTAAAATCGCATATTTTAAACAATATTCAAGAAAGTAAGCTTCACAAAGATTTTATTATATATATATATATATATATATATATATATATATATATATATATATATTTTTTTTTTTTTTTTTTTCCTATTCATTCCTATGTCCAAATGATGCCTGGCTAAGAGTGAGCCCCAATAGTTGGGATAGTAAATTTCACATAAATTTCCATTAAGTATTTAAGTTACAGGCATTATTAAATATATATATTATATATATTATTTGGCTACAATCATATTAAATCAACCATTAAAACCAGGCTTGAAATACGAGGTACAATTTTAGGGAGGTCAAAAGCTTAAAAGGAAAGGTTAGAGATCTGGAATTCAGTTGCTGGAAATCTTTATTCAAGAAGTCTGAAGTAGTTTCCAGGATTCACTCCAGAAGCCACATTCTTGACATCTCAGCAAACCAGTCTGTAAAAACCAAACACTTGTTAACGTTTCCTTTATCTGCTTAGTTTGACATTTAGTGCGGAATTGAAAAATCTAGATTGTCATATGCCTATCCCCACATAATTTACATTGATAAGGAAAAACAAAGGGTCTAGATTATTAAGTCTTGAATTTTCTACCCTGAGGTGAAAATCAAAACATTAAAAGTAAATACAAATCACTGTTCTTGAAATATCTCTACCAAAATGGCTTAATAAGTTTAAAAAAAAAAAAATTCTATCCTTTCACCATCCTATCATCTTCCTCATTCAACCCTGTCTTCTGATTTGCCACAAAATCCAAAAAATGATACTCCATTCTTTGACCGATTCAAGAATAGGAGGGGGGGGGGCACAGGAATTGCCCATTAAGAAGTGCCGATTTCCAGCCCAAGTGGCAAGAGTATCAAGAATTTGAGGCCAAAACGAGACTATTCAACAAACATCAACACACACAAATTTCAGAACTAAAATCGTAAGGCTGGGTTGTGAGAGAGGAATACTGAGTACAGAATCAACAGTAGGAACTGTTCATCACCACAATGGCTGAACTGCTGCTCTTCCCCTTCATTACCCTCAAGCCCCATTCTGTTCTGTTTATTTGGTTTTATCCTGGGCCATAATGATCTTTTCAGAGTAAACTGCAATGAAATTTAAGGGCATGGGATTTGAAAAAATGGGCTCTACAGAATTCTGGGACTCATCAGATAGGTCTGGGATATGCGGGTCTGCATAGGATAAAAAGGCAAGTGGAAGGTCTCGAGTTTCGGAAAAGTAACCCAACAGGTGCACTTTGGAAGATAATAAGCATATCTGCATAAATTTAATGTCAAAGTCTGGACATGTTAAGTTCTTATGGCCTGCTTTGGGCTAAACATGATTGAAGTTACCTACACAACACCCAAATCACTTTTAGATATAATCACTCACAATCAAGCTGCTACACCCTACTATGGATTCTAACTGTAAATAAAAGTTTCTACAAGTTTACTGCAGTTCCTTCGTGATGGTGCTGGAACTCAAGACATAGCAAAACTGGGAAACCAAGTCTGCAGGTCACCCCTCTGACAGCGGGGTGCCAAGGAAGTCCGTCTTCGCTGTTCCCCAACTCCACCGCCCGCCTCCGCCACTCTCGCCGAGAAAGCCGGAGGGGTCGCCACCCTTCTGAGCACTCCAAGGAGATACGCACCAGGGCAAGAAGTACACGAGGATGAATAACACGAAGTCGAAAAGGATGAAGAGCCAGAGATCCAGCCAGTAGGAGTGCTTCGGAAGCCCGTTCGTCCCGGACTGAGGTCGCTCATCCGGGTTCTGCTCCCTCCTCACAGCTCCGGACGGGCCTCTCCGCTCGCGGACGCCGTCGGGACCAGTCGCTGCCGGGCTCGCCTCCATCTCCCCGCCGCAGCAGCTCCGCGGACCTGACAGCCGCTCCGCACCGCACTTCCGCTATGGCGGAGCTCCGAGGGGACTAAACCCGAACGCCGTGGCGCGCCTCCGCCAAGCAACCAACTACCGCAGGCCGCGCCTACCACCCGTGCGCTTTGCCCCGCCTCCCAGGCCGCGCGCAGGCGCTCTGCCCCGCCTCCCGGGCCGCGCGCAGGCGCCCCACCCTGCTAGAGACTCGCGCGCGCCTTGTTCCGCTTCCCCGGGAACGCGCGCAGACTCTCCAGGCCGGGCTGCGGCTCGCGCAGGCGCGTTGCTCCTCCTCCGCCTGAACCTGGCGCAGGCGCTCTGTGCCCCGCCCGCGCCTTCTGGTTGGGCAGTCTGCGAGAGGTCGAAGTGAGATGTCTCATGTAGCTTATACCCTGCGGTGCACAGCGCAGAGCTGGTTTTCCCGGTATCTAGAAAGACAACTTGTCAGGACTCTTTTTCTCTGAGATCATGCCTGAATTCAAGGAACAGCCATCAAATGAATCCAACTGTGCCCACACACAAAATTCCTGGTCCTTCTTAGTCATGAGCATGTGTGGGCTTTAAAAAAAAAAAACTGGGTCGTGAGCTTCTCCAGTGTGAACGCTGTGGATGACAACGTTGGGTGGCAATGTCAAAAGGTTGGACAGTCCGGTAGGATCATCTCTCCAACACCTGTAAACCACATTTTTGGAAGGCTCGTGTGCATGATTTTGTACACTTCTGTGTGGTTTGCTCTTACCTTTGAAACAATTCTAATGAGGAGGACATCATAATTACAACCATAATTTTTCAAAAGGATCAGGAAGGATAAAGCATGAGAACTATATCGGCATTTCATGGGGGTATAATTAATTAGCTGCTCACCTTTGTGTCAGAACATCTTGTGACTGATAGATAAAATTTTTTGGAGTCTATTAATTTAGCAGCTCTGTAGCTTCTATCAACCCAAAAGCTCAGACAGCATCTTGGGCCAAGAGTGAAACTCCCCACCCAATCTCACTGAACCTGCCTCTCTAATGTACCTACCAATATATATTAAACTTGCCTTGATTTAGGACTTCCTTTGTTCTGTAAAACAATAAAAACGTCATGGAACTGCTTCTACGTTGGTTTATGAAATTGGGAGTAACAAATCTGTATTCCTAGGCCATGACCACTCAAAATGACTCCAGAATAAACTACCTCTTTTTTTCTCTTTAAGAGGAGAGCCATGGTTTTTGTGTAGACAATACAGAGGTTGGGTATGCCCCAGCAAGAATGGCAGAGGAAAATGACTGACTCATACCACTAGGCTTTTACATTTTAAGTATTCTTATTTGTTGTCATACTTACTATAAATCCTGGTGAGTGTATATATATATATATATATATATAGATAGATAGATAGATAGATAGAGAGAGAGAGAGAGAGAGAGAGAGAGATATCTGACTTGGTTCTGTTACTGGAGATACAGCTGGCTGTGAATTTTCTCACTTGCTCTACCATTAAATCTTCATAAAATCTAAAGCTGTGATCATTTTACAGATTTAGAAAATTGGGCAAAAAGAATAAATTATCTGAATTTATTAAAATAACCATAAAGTGAACTCCAAATTCAACCTTCTTGATGCTATCAGTGTAAAGTTACCTAGCTAGGCTTCAATTTACCACTAGGTCATAAAGACAAAGACAGCTCACAAGTGTAAAGGAAAACACTCTATCGTTTGCCTTGTAGATTGTGAGAATGAGAGTCATTACCCGAAGATTAACCAGATTGTGCTGTAGTCCAGATTATCTACTGTTAGTGCGTTAGAAATTCCCTGGGTTTAAAAGAAATGAGTTGAAAGCTGTATCCTGATCTGCAGGCAGAGAGCAGGGGTGGGGCTGGGAGGAGTCCGTATCGCTGCCAGGGAAGCGAACCATCTGAGGAAGATGAAAACTCGGTTCCGCCCGACTGTGAGTCGATGCTGGTTCGAACTTCTAGAGTCTGACACCAGGCCAGTTTATTTTAGGCATATTTAATTTACGCATACAATTTTAGAAAAAAAAAGTTTTCTGGTAACAGTTACCACAATCTTCTGTGTACAATTTAGCTTAAGGCATGACTATGTTGAAACTCTTTTGCCAAGTACATTTGACCTCTGCCACGAAGATGGCTTTTATAGCTTAAGGGCCCAGGATCTGTTGTGGTCTCGGACCAAGACAGTATAGAGGGCATCAGGCTATAAAGTGCATGTGACACTCCCCTAAGGTTGGGGTCTACTGACTGAGAAACAAAGCTAAAGATAAAGGTCTAGGGAGAGAGAGTCTGAGAAACATTCTGGAGGATTTGGGTGAAGCCTGGTCCTGCAGATAGCAAAAGTCACCAGGTTTCTAACAATGTCCGCTCACAGGCTTCTGGGTGGAAAACGGGTATACATTTCCTCCGTTGAGACAACCCTGTGTGATTATCATTCCTGGTTTCTCCGGTATTTTGATGTGAGCACTCATGCCCTCCACAAGGGAGAGAGGAGATGGAGGGTGAGAGAGGGAAGGTGAGAGAAAGAGAAGCAGAGGGGAATGGAGAGGGAGAGGGGGTCTCAGTGGGCTTTTGAAACCTCAAACCCCACCCCTCCAGTGACACACTTCCGCCAACAAGGCCATCTTTGCAAATTCTTCTCAAATAGTACTATTCCCTAGTAATAAAACATTCAAATATATGAACCTATGGGGACCATTCTTTTTCAAGCCACCACAGCACCTGTCCCAACAGTCATCCCAATGATCGGTGCAATCATTTATCCATATTCTGACACTTCTTTTCATTATTTTATCATCATTATTACCTCGCACCCTGGGGATAGTTTTCTTAGTCTGAGACCAAGCAGCATAATCATTATACTTAAATTGTAGCTTCTCACTTATCTTCATCTTACGCGGAAATAGCTCCCATTCCTATACCCAGTTATGAACCTGGTTCCACCCTACTCAGACAACCTTGTGCCTTTGCTTTAGCCAACTGCCTTTCCCCCAGGGACTCTTCAATTTAGTGCATCCCATTCCTTTAACTGTAATGATTCCCAGTACCTGTCTAAGTCCTATCGATTCAAATGCTAAACAGTTTCCCTCAAATTTGATAGTTGATCTTACTATCCTAACACACCTTTTGCAAAATCTTCCCATTAACTCATCTGTATGTGCTTCATATGACATGTTGCTTCTTGGAGAGAAGAAATTGAAATGAGGGGCTTTCATAGATTTTTTCCTTCATTTAGCTTTTATGATCTCTTTCTACATTCTATAACAACCACCTGTTGTGACAATATATTGGATTGATTTTTTTTTCAAATTTCTCTATGTCCAACGCAAACTGAAATTTTTTGAATTTTGTCTGGCACGTTGGCTTAATTTGTGCCAGTTTATTTTTTCTTTCTTTTTGTTTTTCATTGTTTGTTGTTTGTTCTGTTTTGGTTTTTGTTTCC